>OX638370.1:121687912-121856200 GCA_951812925.1 Calliopum simillimum | reverse complement strand
CATCAACGGTGTCGGTGTCGATGTCCGGTGTAGCAAACGAAACAATGAAGCAGCAGCACAATCAAACTCCTGTTGCTGTTGGTGATGGTGATGATGATGATGGTAGTGGCAGTAGCAGCACCAGTTCAACGGGTGGCGTTAGTTATGCACCATTGGAGAATTTTAGATATCAGAGGTGAGTGCAGCAACAATAAATTTGTAATACTTGTGCGCGCTGGGGAGTGCTGGGGTAGTAAAATTAAAAAAATGTCTGAAAATTTAAATTGCCTTCCAATCGTAGAGCTGGAAAATTCGATTACATTCGATGGTAGCTATTTGTTACATTTTGGCCATTTTTGGTAAGAACTTTTTTTATTTTTTAATCGTGCCAATGTACTCTGAACACATTAGTTTGGAGGACTGTGACCATTTTGACACATTCACTGCAATTAAATTACAAACTTTTGATTTAAATGGAACTTTCGCTTTATCAGCGACAGTAAGAGAAATTTCAATGGTTGAGATAATACGTAGAGCAAGTTGAAGGGGGAAAACTGTGGCAAAATATTGCTATGAAATTTAATCTATAAATAACACTAGTTTACAAATGATTTAAAAATTTTTCATTTGTATGTGCCACTATTTTTTCCTTATATAAAAGTGGCTGCTGATTCCGAAAATTACATAATTTTTTTTTTCACGTCGTTTTCATTATTAAAAAATTATTCTTATTATTTTTTTTCGAAAAAATTAAAAAAAAACAAAATCAACTGCAAATTTATTCAAGAAAAAATTTGTAAAAACCATTTGGTCTATGATATGTTAATACTATTGTACTTTTTTCCTACTAAAATGACCGCCAAATTAAAAAATTAGGAAAAAAAATGAAAAAATCAACTTTAAAGGTCCAGAACGTAGCGAAATCTTTTTGAACTCTATAAACCAAATACATTCTTCAAAAGCTCATACAATTAGCTAAAAGTTTCTTTAAGGAAAAGTTTTCTCTAAAACGCTAGAGTGACCCAATAAAATTTTTTTTCTAAAACAAGTCAGAAAATCAGTTTTAACCATATAAAATTCAATTTGAAAAATGCTATAAAGTTCCTAATCACCCAAGACTCTGCGTGATCTGAGGCCACATCGAGGGAGATTTGGCACTCTAAGTGAGTTTTAATTTTTTTTTTGTCAAAATTGTTGCATGTATTCGTATAATATATACATTACCGTATTAAAAAGAAAGGTCCGCCATACCGCCTCTAAAACGATGTATTTTTTCAAAAAAATTCGGGGAAATATTTTTTTTTCTTTTGACCGAACGTAGAAGTCGCCTATTAACATTTTTCATCATATCTTCGGTATTTACAGTCCGATCTTAAATTATGATAAATCAATATTTATGTTTTAAAAATACCTTTTCTTTTGCTCAAGAAGTCGTTGACATCAAGTGCCTCGTTTTTACAATTCTTGCGGCTTACTTTCTAGTGTACAGTTTAGAGTTTTTAAAGTCATTGTTATGGGCGAGATTTTACTCAACACATATTTTTGCGTGATGTCGCCTCGTGTTCAGGATTTTCGTGTTTTCTCTAACGTTAGCGAACACCTCAAATGAATTAGGTAAAATTGAAAAATTTATCATTGACTAAACTCTGGAAATCTGGAGTGACTATAAGTTCAAACGCTTCATATTTGTACTCCAAAATAACTTATAACATGCAAGTGGAGAAATGGCACCCGAATCATATCACCCTCAGTAATTGAGTATATGCCAAATTAAAATTCCACAAAACGTGTAAACATGAGTAGCTGCATCAAATACTCACCGCTCTGTTACCTCTCTATATATATTCAAAAAAAGTAAAAAGAAATCAGTTGTTTATGTTCCGAATTTTTTTTTTCAAACCCTGCACACAAGTTATTATATCAACGGCACCTAAACGAACTTGAGACGTATGCTAAAGGTTTGGTGGCCTCGCACTATCTCAAACTTCTAACTACATCAAAAATGCAATCAGAGGGCTATAGCAAACGTGGTCAAGCTCCGCAAGTGGAGTTGGAATGGTCATACTCTTCGGAAACCACAAAGCGAAGTCCGTTGCCAGGCTCTTGATTGGAATCAACAAGGCAGTAAAGAAATTGGTAGATCTAGAACCAATTGGAAAAGTCCGCTGGATAAGGAAATTCAAGAATCGGGAAGTCGTGACAAGAGATAAAAGTCATCGTAAGAGATCGCGACAAATGGATACATTTCATATTGGCCCAATGCTCTTCCTAGGAGTTAAAGGAGAATACATATATGGGTGATTCTTAGATAACTGTGCTTTTTCGAGTTGTAAAATTGGCAGATATTTTTTTTGGATTTTTGCAAGTTTCTTCATGCTATCTTATGTAAACACACTCTTAAAACTCACCTTTTAAGTAGATCAACAACAAGTGTGAATTTACGGCTTTGAGGTCGAAATTAAGAAATTTTGCTGCCACGTTTGTGACCAAATTGCCACGTTTGTGACATTTTAGCCACAGTATGGAAAAATTATGGTTTTGAAGCGTTTTGATGAGAGATATATTGTATATAATGACAAATTAACACTTCAAGACTAATTTTGCAACAGTGTCATGTCTCCGGTGGTCCATTTTTTTTATACCCTACGGCCCTAAAGATCAACTATGGTTCCCTGTCCTCTGTTTTAATAGCCGTTTATGATGGATTAGGATCTCCTAATTACGAATCTGATCTTGATTTTTTCTATTACATCAGTATCCTTAGTTATCCTTGCTCAAAAGTGAAAAAATCAGAGTTTTGACATCTACTTAACTAAAACAGCAATAAGTAAAATTAATTTTTGTCAATGGATTCAGACAGCCGAATTTATTATCAACAAGACAAAATTTACCGTTTTTCAATTGGATTCCCAGTTTCCGAGTTATAAGCCTTTAAAAAAAGGATACCTCTCAATAACACACAAAGGACCGAAAAATTAACAAAAATGGTAAGTTTTATTATTTTTACCAGAAATATATTTTATCACGAAAATTTTAAGCCCTTGCAAACTAAAATCGGATGAAAAAATAAGGCTCTTATGTAGATTTAGTGAATGAACAGATGAAATTTTGATTCTGTGAATTTGCAAAGTAGTAGTTTAGTAGGCTTAGTCACTAAGTCTGGAATAGAGCTGTCATTTTTCATGCGATTATGGTCTGCAAAGTCACGAAATTTTTGTAATTAAATATGTTATTGATAAAAATAATAAAACTTGATTTTTTGTAACTTTTCGGTCTCGAAAAATCCTTTGTATGTTATCGAAAGATGTCCTTAATTTAAACGCTTATAACTCGGAAGCTAAGAATCCAATTGAAAAACGGTAAATTATGTCTTGTTGACAATAAATTTGGCTGTCTGAAACCATTGACAAAAATTTATTTTACTTGTTGTTGTTTTTGTTCTATAGCTTTAAGTAGATGTCAAAACAGTGATTTTTTCACTTTTGAGCAAGGATAACTCAGGATTCTGATGGTGTAGAAAAATTTTTGTATTGAAAACATAATTAATAGCCTTCAACTTAACATCTGTATACTCAAACTTTATATGAAATATGTTTTTTTGCAGACTGATAAAAAGTGCCACGTTTGTGACATTTTTGATGCGCCACGTTTGTGACATTTTTGCAGTTTATCGCCCATTGTAAAGCACGCTTTTGAGTTCAAGATTTTTCCGAAAGAATTTGGGGTCATGTCTGCAAATCCTACAAAAAAATTGTTTCATGCATAAAATAAAATGTCCTACCTGGGAGTGTCGAGTGCCACGTTTGTGACCATAATTTTTAGAAAAAACGGTTTTTGTTTATAAAATGCCCTCTAAAACGCAAACAGATTTCTTTTTGGACGCGTTCGGACATGATGACGTTTGGGTGATGGATAGTGATCAGAATTAATGCATGTGTATTGCAATCTATTGACTGAAACAGTAGTACCATGCAGTAGTAGCATAATACTTTTAAGAAATTTTTTTTTTCCAAAACTAGGGGACAGTTTTCAATTCGAAATTGTGCCCTCTAAAAATTGTTTAAAACTGCAGATGAGCTCAGAATATTGTAGCCTTAAGTATTTACTTAATATGTGTAGTAACTTGTTTTCTGTTCTATTTCCGTTTTTTGGTCGTTTTTCATCGTTTTGTGTATAAAAAGTAGGGGTAGGACATGCCACGTTTGTGACATTTGGGGTATATTTGCAAACTTTCACAATAGACCAATAATTATTTGGTGGTAAAATTGATCCGCTCTATTAGAAAAACATAGTTTCTAACTTATAGCGTAATTTTTTGTGAAAAAAAAGCCTACTGTATAGGTGAAATCTCCAGAGGACACAAAAAGTACAGTTATCTGAGAATCACCCATATACGTACCTAAACTAACTATTTACCAGCAAGTCTTCGACCAACTGAACTAAATTTTGTCCATATTTAAATTCTACGAAAGTTGGAAGTACTGAAATTGAAAGGGGTGCCATATAACCTGGGGTGCCATATTAATTGCGGGTGCCATATCACGTGGGGGTGTCATATCACCTGGGGGTGTCATATCACCTGGGGTGCCATACATTTTAGGGTACTATTTTACCTGGGGGTGCAACATCTCTTGGATTTACCCTACGAATAGGCAAACAAAATTGGTTTAGTCTCTATAACCAGTCAACATATTGGCTTGATTTTATTTTAGTTGGAAAGGTTGTGAGGAGAAGCACTAAGCAGTGCTTAAAATTAGTTTTTTTTTTAAGTGAGTGGTGCCACGCCCATATAAAGAAAATACGTTACTACAGCTTAATCGTTGCATTGATTTTTATGAAATTCAGTATATGGATATTGGATTAACACTAACCAATCACAGTAAGAAACTTTTTTTTTTGAGTGGGCGGTGCCACTTTCCTAAATGGAAAAACTATGCCAAACCACTCCACCAATTTTTATGAAGTTTGGTTCGAAGATAGGCTTATTAATAAGAAAGGATAAAAAGAACTTGGATTGGTTGAAATCTGTAATTTTTTGGCTCAATATCCAAGTTCGTGTTAAGTTTCACGTAGTAAAATTTGATTACAAACATTTTAATGACGAATCAATAAATTTCTTGCCAAGTCCCAATTATATTCATCCAAATTGAAAACAAACAGAAAAAAATAAATTTTCCTCACTGAGATTATTAAAAAGAAACAAAAAAAAAACTACAAACATTTTATGGCATATTTTACCTGTAAATGGAACAGCTACTGTTTGAGTGTGTGCACGGTGCTCTTGGATAAACAAAAAATTTCCAATTAAGCCTCATCTACTAAATTTTTGAATTCGAATCCTTACGTTTTGAGTAAAGACCTATTGAAATAAAGCTACATCAACTCCATTTAAAGGACTAAAATCATAATAAAATAATGTGAAATATCTCGAAAAAGAAGCATTTAATTGCAAAAGTCAAATGGTTAAGCCTAAAAAGGATGCCTTTGGTTATCGAATGATTGAACACCATGACTGAAATTTACTATTTCCTGGGAGAGCGCTATGTGATTGAAAACAGCGTTTTCGGCGCATTTTAAATTTGCATGTACTCAATGGCGCGAAAATGCTTAAAGTCGATTTTCCTTAGGAATAATTTTGATTTTCCATTTTATCTATTAGTATTGTAGATACAAAATCTGAAAGAAATCGTAAGGACATTGCATTAAAATTTGTTTCGGGAGCACCGTGTTTGCTGTATTAAAAACCATTATTTTTTTTGCGCTTGTAGATATGCAATGTTTTTTTCAATTTCACATTTAATGTGAGGTTAAAAATAAAAAGACTCTTTTAAATTTCAAAAGCAGTTCATTTTTTATTATGCATAAGAAAAAAAAAAAAAAAAAAAATGCTACAGCAAAATAATTTTTTCTTGCCACACTCTATGTTGGTAGTATACTTGGCATACTAAAATCATCAACAATTTTTATGCGAAAAAATAAGGCTTTTTTAATCAATTATTGTTGAACCTTGCTAGCAGCGATTTTAATATCCGCCGAATAAAAAAAGATGAGTCCCGATGCCAGCAGCTGTTGTGGTTCACACACAGCTCCCCATGAGTAATATCCCATCAAACAAAATGTTGCTATTTGTTAACATACTTACTAGCACTCTGCTAAATAGTCTTTTTTTCCGCAGATTTTTAAATATTTTCGGATGCATGGCATCATCTAGAGGAGATAAAATTTTATTATATAAAAGTCATCTGAAAGAGTTGTAAATTTATTGAAAAATTATTCAAGAATCTTTCAAATGTTTACTGGGTTGTAATGTGTTATTTGATAACAGCAGCAAAAAAGTTTTTGTCGAACAGATATAGAAAGAAATATGCAAACGATACTACAAAACTGAAGATGACCCAAATTACAATCCGTTATTTTGTGTGTGTATGTATCTTGTATTGTAGCAGCAAAAGCAAAGGCTCAGTATTTTTTGGAACCAATTAATTATTTTCATTTTGAAAGCGTGCGATTTCAGTAAAAATACTGCACAATTCAGCATGTCCTTGACGCGATGCTGTAGCTTAGTTGGATTACTGTTGGATTAAAAAATATAAACACACAAATTGTGATAAATTACTACAGCAATAATAACAACAAAATTCAGCATAATTGCAAAAATCTTCAAATTTTAGATAATAAATTTAATTAATTTTAATTATATTTATTTCACCATTTGATATCACTTAGAGTGCAAAGAATTACACAGACACTAAAAAAAAAAAGTGGTCTGAACACAATATTTCTTATATCCAGTTTTATCAACATTTTGAGATATACTTGCTTGAAGTTGGAACAAACGTTTTTTTCAGACTTATGGCTAGAAGTAAAGAAGAAATTCTTTTTTTTTTTAATGGTATCGAATATCTACACTCTTCTTTATCAAAATATACGTTCGAACTTATCTGTTAGGGCTCTTACTTTCCGTGTTATGATAATTTGAAGAGAAAGTATTTCAGCCCCCATGCAAAGGACGTGGTAAAATACAAACTTTACTTTTTTAGAAGAAAAATGTTTAAGTTTCGAAATGGTGCAAAAATGCTAAATTTATCATAATATTTGCAAAAGCTATAGTCATTTTAAAATTATTTTCAATATTATTTACTGCAATTTGTCGTATGTGTAACATTGATTTTACAGGTTACATTGCTATTTAATTAAAGTTACGCATACGACTGTGGTATATGGGTGATTCTCAGATAACTGTACTTTTTGTGTCCCCTGGCGATTTCACCTATACAGTAGGATTTTTTTTCTCAAAAAATTACGCTATAAGTTAGAAACTATGTTTTTCTAATAGATTTTAAATTTTACTACCAAATAATTATTGGTCTACTGTGAAAGTTTGCAAATATACCCCAAATGTCACATACGTGGCATGTCCTACCCCTACTTTTTATACACAAAACGATGAAAAACGACCAAAAAACGGAAATGGAACAGAAAACAAGTTACCACACATATTAAGTAAATACTTAAGGCTACAATATTCTGAGCTCATCTGCAGTTTTAAATAATTTTTAGAGGGCACAATTTCGAATTGAAAACTGTCCCCTAGTTTTGGAAAAAAAAAATTTCTTCAAAGCATTATGCTACTACTGCATGGTACTACTGTTTCAGTCAATAGATTGCAATACATATGCATTAATTCTGATCACTATCCATCACCCAAAGGTCAGCATGTCCAGACGCGTCCAAAAAGAAATCTGTTTGCGTTTTATAGGGCAGTTTATAAGCAAAAACAGTTTTTTTTTTAAATTATGGTCACAAACGTGGCACTCGGCACTCGCAGGTAGAAGATTTTATTTTATGCACGAAACAATTTTTTTGTAGGATTTGCATACATGAATCCAAATTCTTTCGGAAAAATCTTGAACTCAAAAGCGTGTCTTACAATGAGCGATAAACTACAAAAATGTCACAAACGTGGCGCATCAAAAATGTCACAAACGTAGCACTTTTTATCAGTTTGCAAAAAAACATATTTTCATATAAAATTGAGTATATAGATGTTTAGCTGGAGGCTTTTAATTATGTTTTTAATACAAAAATTTTTCTACACCATCAGAATCCTGAGTTATCCTTGCTCAAAAGTGAAAAAATCACTGTTTTGACATCTATTTAAAGCTATAGAACAAAAACAACAACAAGTAAAATTAATTTTTGTCAATGGATTCAGACAGCCAAATTTATTGTCAACAAGAAATAATTTACCGTTTTTCAATTGGATTCCCAGCTTCCGAGTTATTCGCGTTTAAAGTAAGAATATCTTTCGATAACACACAAAGTATTTTTCGAGACCGAAAAGTTACAAAAAATCAAGTTTTATTATTTTTATCAATAACATATTTAATTACAAAAATTTCGAGTCCTTGCAGACCATAATCACATGAAAAATTACAGTTCTATTCTGGATTTAGTGAATGACCCCACTAAACTATTGCTTTGCAAATTAACAGAATCAAAATTTTATCTTCTCATTCACTAAATCTACAATAGAGCCTTATTTTTCATCCGATTTTAGTTTGCAAGAGCTTAAAATTTTCGTGATAAAATATATTTTTCATAAAAATAATAAAACGGTAAGTTATGTCTTGTTGTTAATAAATTTGGCTGTCTGAACTCATTGACAAAAATTAATTTTACTTGTTGCTGTTTTTGTTAAGTAGATGTCAAAACTGTGATTTTTTCACTTTTGAGCAAAGATAACTAAGGATACTGATGTAATAGAAAAAAATCAAGATCAGATTCGTAATTAGGAGATCTTAATCCACTATAAACGGCTATAAAAACAGAGGAAAGAAGACCATAGTTGATATTTAGGGCGGTAGGGGATAATAAAAATGGACCACCGGAGACATGACACTGTTGCAAAATTAGTCTTGAAGTGTAAATTTATAATTATATGCAATATGTCTCTCATCGAAACGCTTCAAAACCATCATTTTTCCATACTTTGGCTAAAATGTCACAAACGTGGCAATTTAGTCACAAACGTGGCAGCAAAATTTCTTAATTTCGACCTCAAAGTCGTAAATTCACACTTGTAGTTGATCTACTTAAAAGGTGAGTTTTAAGAGTGTGCTTACACAAGATAGCATGAAAAAACTTGCAAAAATCCAAAAAAATTACCTGCCAATTTTACAACTCGAAAAAGCACAGTTATCTAAGAATCACCCATATGGAAAAATATATAAGAAAAAATTTTGTTGTTGATAAAACTTTTGCAATTATTGTGATAAATTGACAGTTCTTATGGGTTTTTTTTCAGTGTATTTAATTTTTTCTTAAACACATTGAAAACTAATGAGCAAAAAATTTTTTGCAGTTTTGTTATAAGTCCCAGTCATAACTTCTGGAAAAAAACTACTTTAATTTATTTGCGATGTAACTTATGGGTCACAAAGTTGCATAAGTTCAATATTTGACTAAAGTTCTACTAAAATTAAAAATTTTATAAATGGCCACTTCCAGATAGCTAACTCCACGAAGCATCAAATAATGAGTTGTGATTGAAAGCAACATTTTTCTTTTTTGAATTTTCATTTGAAATTTTCCAGCTAGTCACCTTAATGTTGTATAAATGCTAAATGCTACTGCTCTGCGCTGCTGTCAGTGTCGTTTTTTTGGCTGTCTTACAGCTGCACTGATTCTCATTCGATTATCAGCGCTAATTGTTTGTTTGTTTTTGGCTTACAATTTCAAGCGCCATAGCGTCCTGATCCTTAGCTGCAGCTGCAATGCCGCCCATAAATCATCATGTACGTACAGTCGGTCGGTCTGTCAACCTTTCTCAACTGAGCCGCCGCGTTGACCTTCTTTGTGTGTGTGTATGTGTTTGTGTGCTTGTGTGTGTGAAACAGTAGGCCGTCGTAAATTGTACAAAAAGTTTTCACTGCAGCAGCAGCCAAGTTCAAGGTTAATGTTTTTTCTTCGCTGTATGCGTGTGTTTGCTTACTTGCTTGCTTGCTATTTGCCTGAGGCATTGTCGCTATTGTCGCCTGTATGTGTATGTGTGTATATGTACATCGTGTCTTTAGTCTGCGTACGTCAATAAAAGTGTAATTGAATAAACGGCTTACTCATCATAAGGTTAATGACAACATAAGTATTTTTGATTTGTTAGTGAAATGTCGATACTTTCAAGCAGATCTTGAAACTTTTTACATTAATTCAAAAAGCATTACCTACATGTGAAAGTTTTTTTAAAAATTTGCATAAAAGATTATAAAAACTTTTTTTCGTATAAAATGTGTACACATAATAGTACAGTCATTTGGTAGTTTTACCTGGATTTTGCGGGATTTTTGCAAATGAGTTATTTTATAGATTTCGATGTGCTCTTTCAGAATTTCAACTTTGCTACCTCGAGTCGTGTTCGCTCGCGCCGCCATATTGGAAAAATGGCGTCCAAAATATCTCTTTAACCGTTACATTTAGAGAAAAATATTGCGGCGCAATATTGTAGCTCATAAAATTTTATATAAAAATTGTACGACTTACTTATAACTCAGGAGATATCCAAAATTTGAAAAAAATTAGTAAAATGTGCATGCCGCTTATGAGTAGGTACAGTGATGTGTTGAGCTTAAAATTACAATAACTAATGAACGTTCAGTCACACGTTCAAAGTAAAAACACTTATTTAAAGGAATTACTTCCACTATAAGCTTTTTTTTTACGTGACCTATAGCTTACGAGATATTTTTTCAACAAACCAAAAATTTAGAAAAAAACCGTTTTTTCAAATTAGCTCCAAAAACGTAAGTTCCAGAAAAATTTTTTTTTTTGCATTTTGTAGAACGTTCAATTTCCTATAAGGTGCTCCCCGAACTGTTTTTTCGTCCGACTTACCATCACGAGATATCGCGACTTGAAAATTATTCAAAATTGATTATTGTACTATGCTCCATACTATGTTCAATTTTGAATGATTTTCAAGTCGCGATATCTCTTGAAGAGTAAGTCTGACGAAAAAACAGTTTGGACAGATCTTTATAGGGAATTGAACGATCTACAAAATGCATGAAAATTTTTTTTTCTAGGACGAACCTTTTTGGAGCTTTTTTGAAAAAACGGTTTTTTTCTTTATTTAAGGTTTGTTGAAAATATATCTCGTAAACTATAGGTCATGTGAAAAAAAATAGAAAGCAGCTTATAGTGGAAGTAATTTTCTATAAACAAGTGTTTTTACTTTGAACGTGTGGCTCACCGTTCACAAGTTACTATTTTTTTCCAAATTTTAAATTAGGATATCTCCTGAGTTAAAGGTCGTGCGGAAACAATTAAGAGGTCATTTTTATAGAAAATTTTATAAGCTACAATATTCCACCACAATGTAACCGTTAAAGAGATATTTGTAAAAAACTGATTTTGGACGCCATTTTTCTAATATGGCGGCGCGAGCGAACACGATTCGAGGTAGCAAAGTTGAAATTCTGAAAGAGCACATCGAAATCTATAAAATAACTCTTTTGCAAAAATCCCGCAAAACATTCCAGGTAACATCATTTTATTCTCCCAAATGATTGTACTATAAAGTATTGACGCAATTTAAACTATTTTGGCTTAAGCTTTATTGTATCACTATGTATATAAAAATCTTTTATACTTTTTTTGTATAAAATTTATGTAGAAGTTCATATGAAAGTATTTTAGACTATTTTATATAAAATTCATATTATCCTCATATAAACCAATTTACTTACGCACAATAAATTCCATTATGGGCCCAAAAAGGACTTTCAAAGGGCTAGGAGACTTTCTGCTCATGTCCGAAATATCCTCTAACTCTCTTCTTCGAGTGGTGCAATACATTTTTTTTTTACAAAAAATGGTCCCTCGTTGGGCGCCAATTATATATATTTTTACCTAATATATATATATTTGTCAACAATTTACTGCTTTTCTTAACGTACTTGCCCTTTAATTTAATGCTGTGTTATATGGGGTGTTAGCTCAGTAGAGATAGCTAAAATTTTTGCCTTTAACTCGCTGCATCGATATTTTATAAGCACGTATCATTTGTATTCGATTTCAAACGACAACACTAAAACTAATGGCCCTCTTGTGTACTCGCTTTAACTTCAAGGATATCGTGTAATTTTGCTGCGGGTAATTTAACAGCGTCGTCGCACAACCAAATCGATAGTCGATTTCACCATTGATGTCAAGTTTTTCCAAAATTCAATTCAATTTTCCTTTTGTCTTTCGTACGGATAATTCAGCATTTAATTTACCATAATGGATTTGTCTGTCAATAATGTTAATGTTTATAATGAAATTACACTTGTAATGTGAATAACACTTGTCAGCATTAATTAACAGGAACGAACTTTAAATTATCTACATATCTGTGGTCGCGCGGAAATAGCAGGTAGCTCCATTTCTTTGGAAAATGAAAAAACCATGAAAAATGGAATGGTTTTTGCGAAATTTGAATAATGCATATCATTTCCAAGTTATTAGGAAACAAAAAATTGCGTAAATGATACATTTTGGGAAATAACAAGGTAACTCCATACCGTTTGCGGAAAAACCAGGCAACTCCACAAATTTTTAAATTTATTTAGAAAATTCAACAGAAATCCAAACACAATTTCTGTATATCATTATATTGACAAATTGTAAACTGAACGTATAAACGTGCAATTTCGAAAAGGTCACATCTCCAAAACGAAAGTTATGTCATATAAATTATGTGCCATAATGATCGGTTATTTGATCAATATCATTTTTTCAACTTAATTCCACATCATCAAATAAATTTTTAGTGAAAAAATTGATAAAAAATTATTCATTCCTAACAAAACGTCAGCCAATTAATATTATGACATTACTTTAATTTTGTTTTGGAGTTGCGACCCTTTCAAAATTGCACGCTTATATCATGAAAATAAAAAATTTCATGTTTGATTAATTCCAAATAGCTGCTTTGATGAAATTCTACAACTTTTTCTTCTACTGCAACCTTGCCGATTTCCTCACAATTAAACTTTCATCATTCGATCGATGATTAACACTTATGTTCGGAGCACATCAATAGTGCTTCCGAAGCACTCTAGCGCAGCAGTGAAGCGCATCTAAGTATGTCATGTCCAATAGCGCAGAAATTAACATAGGCAGGTCATTAGCTCGAAGCGCTTCATAAATTCATCAAAAAAGTTAAACGCAGATATGTACTTGAAGAGTAAAAAATGTTTTTGATATTTGATTTGAATCATTTTAGAATTTTTCATACAATATATGGAAGAATGGAAATAAAATTAAATTTAAATTAAAATGTGAGTGATATTAATACTCTCACTGTTCAATGCATGATTTGCTAGGCCGAATGCCTGCTTATTGTTGCTAAAATGTAGGCAACAGTTTCTTGCTCTGACTCTGCTGCGAAAGATTTTCATCAACACTTTGAATGTGTCTGAAAAAATCATTATGCCTCTGGAACTAATTAAAAAATTATATAAATTATTTATAAAACACAAAATTATGCTTTAAATTTATTAAAGACCCACAATATTTTTATCATTGTTGTTGCAAAAATTTTAACAAATTGCCAAAGTGCCGCAAGTTGTTACCACAAAAAGCTGTATAGTCTTTGTATGATTAAAATTTGTATGCAAACCAATTTTGTAAATGGTTTGCAAGGACAAAGGAAACAACAACAACTGTAAAAATAAGAAGAAAAAAAAAAAAAATTTTGAAATCTCTGCAGAGGGAAAAACTAGCAATATTTTTATTATGTAAAAAAAAACACTCATATTAAAGTTTTGAATAATACTTGCATGTAGCCGCCGCAAGCATGTTAAAAAATGGAACAGCAGCAACAAAACCTACGTACAAAAAAAATTAAAAAAAAAAAAAAAATTAAAAAATAGAAAACTTTAAAGATAAGTAGGGTAAGGGAGGGAAATATGAACTACGTGGGTAATATGGACCACACGGTTATTTCCCACTACATACATGGGATTTACCGTTATTCATGTTCAAACTTAACGCTAATACCTAAAGCTTATAATAGGGCGAATTTAGCGTTCGGTGAAGTCGCATGTTTCTGTAAAGTTGATTTTTCTAAAAAACAGATCAGTGATAATTTTTTTCTAGTGAGTATATTTCATTATTTCGCTTAAAGACATCGCGTTTTTAAATAAATGGTTAATTTTATAAAGTCACTGAATACCATTTATAATTTATTAGCACAAATAAGTTCATTAACCAAAAGAGTTTTTGATAAAAAAACCATTTATTTCACCAAACGTGCTGTGGGTAATATAGACCACCAAAGAAAAAAGCCTCAAAAACAAATGTATTTATCATCTTTTTCAGATGGGGAATCTGGTTGCAGTTTTCATGACGAGTCTGATGGTCATTATATGTAATTCGTTAACTACAAAGGAAAAAATGTGAAAAAATGCATATAATGTAACACTCTTTACTTAGAAGATCGACGTGGCGAATTTTGGGTTGAATGTGTAATCTGACGTTCTTGGAGTCATAAAAAATGTGCCGAATGTGGAAGTGACATTTTTATATGCAACTTCTGTACCAAATGGACTATATGGTCCATATTACGTTAAAATTTTTTTTTATCTTCATTTTGAGTATGTTCAGTTTTTTAATTTTTTTTTCTTTATCCTGATGAGATATTTATCTAAAAGTGAATCAGAATAAAGGTAAATTGTTTCCTTTACTGGATGACATAAAATTAACTGTTCTGTTTTATGTATTTTGGGTTTTATTTAAAAAAGAAAGATGGGTGGTCCATATTTCCCTCCCTTACCCTATACAAAATATTATTTATATACATTGCTGTGCCTTTTGTAAATATGCTGGGACCATCATATATATGGGGAAATCCATGCGAAATTTTCCGACGAAAAACGTTTACCCCGAAAATGTGTTCTTTAAGAGCTGCCGTTCAAATTTTTACGGCAATCGGTTGCGCCAAACCCGATATATCCACTAAACAGTTAATTGTGTTGATCAATTTTCCCGCTTTTTCATGATTTTCAGGCGTGAATAACTCAAAGTGAGTGCATTTTCAAGGAATGGTGAGTAGGGAGAACTTGTTTCTTGTATCCTGAAAAATATTTTGCGCGAATCAAGCATATCGAGCTCTTGAGAGCAATATGAAAGTACACTCTGAAAGTTTTGTGAATGCCAAGGGACACTTCGACGAAAATTTTGAGACAGGATGAGATAAAAAATTTCGAGGCCCACGATGTGAAAAGTAGAAAAACAAATGTAAATGGAAAAAAAAAATCATATTCTGCATGCACGAAAATTTTTTTATTCGTGACAAAAACATTTTTCAGGATACCAGAAACAATTTCTTCCTACCCACCATGCCTTGAAAATGCACTCATTATTCACTCCAGAAAATCATGAAAAAAATGGGAAAACCAGTCAACACAATAAATAGTGGATACATCGGGTTTGGCGCAACCGATTGCCGTAAAAATTTAAAAGCTAATGATAAACACATTTTCGGGGTAAAAATCGATTTTTATTTTGCGTCAAAAAATTTCGCATGATATGTCTCTTTTTATAAATTTTTCAGGAGATAAAATTTAAACTTCATTTTGATGGGAAAAAGCAAATAAAAACTGTCGTATCATATTTTGTAATGTGTTTTATCTCAGAAACCAGAAAGCATCGAGATATAAGATTTTGCCGGTTCCAAGATCTTACTAAGAGCTGCCGGTATGAAGAAAAAAACCGATAACGAAAAAATCGGACATATCAAATGTTGCCATCTGCTCACAGATCACAGATGAAAGCTTCTGTTCCAAGGATTTTGACGAATTTTATTGCTTAGCGTACAAGGCAGAAATTTGTAGAACACCAAAAAATCTAAGATTCCTTGGACAGCTTTTTTCTATGTATGCAATATACCAAACGAAAATACAAATAAACGTTCGATTTAGAAGAATCTTTGTACTTAAGAGTACTGTCTGTTGCTGATTAAGAAAACTTTTTTGTTACCATGGAAAACGCTGAGGAGAGGGACGTTGGACGTCTACAAAATACTGCTATTGGTTCACCTTAAAGTCAAATAACTCAGAATTTTGAAAAATGGCAGATAAAATAGTTGTTCAGAGTAGTTCCAGAAATCTTAGATTTTTACCCACATTTTTATGTAAGATTGTTAAAAAAAAAGATTTTAGAAATTCCACGATTACCCCTGACACTCTGAAAGATGGTGTCTAACAAGTGAACCGTTTTTTTTTTTGTTTAATTTAATACGGTTTTTATTTTGTTTGTCTCAAAAAAATTTCGAATAGAGTTGCGCAATATATGAATTTTTTGCGTTCTCTTCAAAACTTATTCTGTTATTTTTTATCTTTTATCTTTTATCTTTTATCTTTTATCTTTTATCTTTTATCTTTTATCTTTTATCTTTTATCTTTTATCTTTTATCTTTTATCTTTTATCTTTTATCTTTTATCTTTTATCTTTTATCTTTTATCTTTTATCTTTTATCTTTTATCTTTTATCTTTTATCTTTTATCTTTTATCTTTTATCTTTTATCTTTTATCTTTTATCTTTTATCTTTTATCTTTTATCTTTTATCTTTTATCTTTTATCTTTTATCTTTTATCTTTTATCTTTTATCTTTTATCTTTTATCTTTTATCTTTTATCTTTTATCTTTTATCTTTTATCTTTTATCTTTTATCTTTTATCTTTTATCTTTTATCTTTTATCTTTTATCTTTTATCTTTTATCTTTTATCTTTTATCTTTTATCTTTTATCTTTTATCTTTTATCTTTTATCTTTTATCTTTTATCTTTTATCTTTTATCTTTTATCTTTTATCTTTTATCTTTTATCTTTTATCTTTTATCTTTTATCTTTTATCTTTTATCTTTTATCTTTTATCTTTTATCTTTTATCTTTTATCTTTTATCTTTTATCTTTTATCTTTTATCTTTTATCTTTTATCTTTTATCTTTTATCTTTTATCTTTTATCTTTTATCTTTTATCTTTTATCTTTTATCTTTTATCTTTTATCTTTTATCTTTTATCTTTTATCTTTTATCTTTTATCTTTTATCTTTTATCTTTTATCTTTTATCTTTTATCTTTTATCTTTTATCTTTTATCTTTTATCTTTTATCTTTTATCTTTTATCTTTTATCTTTTATCTTTTATCTTTTATCTTTTATCTTTTATCTTTTATCTTTTATCTTTTATCTTTTATCTTTTATCTTTTATCTTTTATCTTTTATCTTTTATCTTTTATCTTTTATCTTTTATCTTTTATCTTTTATCTTTTATCTTTTATCTTTTATCTTTTATCTTTTATCTTTTATCTTTTATCTTTTATCTTTTATCTTTTATCTTTTATCTTTTATCTTTTATCTTTTATCTTTTATCTTTTATCTTTTATCTTTTATCTTTTATCTTTTATCTTTTATCTTTTATCTTTTATCTTTTATCTTTTATCTTTTATCTTTTATCTTTTATCTTTTATCTTTTATCTTTTATCTTTTATCTTTTATCTTTTATCTTTTATCTTTTATCTTTTATCTTTTATCTTTTATCTTTTATCTTTTATCTTTTATCTTTTATCTTTTATCTTTTATCTTTTATCTTTTATCTTTTATCTTTTATCTTTTATCTTTTATCTTTTATCTTTTATCTTTTATCTTTTATCTTTTATCTTTTATCTTTTATCTTTTATCTTTTATCTTTTATCTTTTATCTTTTATCTTTTATCTTTTATCTTTTATCTTTTATCTTTTATCTTTTATCTTTTATCTTTTATCTTTTATCTTTTATCTTTTATCTTTTATCTTTTATCTTTTATCTTTTATCTTTTATCTTTTATCTTTTATCTTTTATCTTTTATCTTTTATCTTTTATCTTTTATCTTTTATCTTTTATCTTTTATCTTTTATCTTTTATCTCTTATCTTTTATCTCTTATCTTTTATCTTTTATGCAATGCTATCAGAAATTTCAATTTGACCATCTACTAAAATAAGGCATTTTTTTGCCACGCTGCGTCACGTGTTTTTTTTTAGCTAAAACCCCCAAAAGTAATCACACTGCTCCTGAAGCATCATTAAGTTCATCTAAAATGGCAACGTATACTGAATGTCTCCGAGTGTTTGTAATGTTATTCTGATGAAATATCACTTTGAATCAAAATCGTTGCTGATTTCTTTTTGAAAATATCTCGATTTTTCCAGTTGGGACATTTTCCCATACAAAAAGAAAAAAAAAATTTTTTTTAACTACATTAAACAAAAATTAAAATAATTACAATCGAAGTGTTTTGCGATGCTAAACGCGAATCCAACCTCAGAATTTCTCTATCGTGTATAGTTTATGAGATATTGTAACCTAAAGACCAAAACAAGTAGTTTTTTGCCATTTTTTGAAGCTATATAACTATGTAACATATCATTTATTTCTCAAATGTGGCTTAAATACTTGAAAGCGCCAATCTTTTCCTTTAAAACCCAATTTAAATTATGTTGATATCTTTTTTTCTCCTCAAAGATATCCTAAAAAGACACAAATGTGCAAAAAACCCGTTTTGACAATATTTCGGTCTACAATATCTCTTAGAAGAATGAAGATATAAATATAATTTAAATTAGGTTTTAAAGGAAAAGATTGAGGCTTTTAAGTATCTAAGCCTCATTTGACAAATAGATGATATGTTACATAGTTATATACCTTAAAATAATGGCAAAAAACGACTTTTTTTGGTCTTTAGGTTACAATATCTCATAAACTATACACGATAGAGCAATTCTGAGGTTGGATTCGTGTTAAACATTGCAAAACACATCGATTGTGATTGTTTTAATTTTTGTTTAATGTAGTTAAAATTTTTTTTTTCGTTTTGTTTGGGAAAATGCCCCAATTGGAAAAATCGAGATATTTTCAAAAATAAATCAGCTACGATTTTGATTCAAAGTGATATTTCATCAGAATAACATTACAAACACTCGGAGACATTCAGTATACGTTGCCATTTTAGATGAACTTAATGATGCTTCAGGAGCAACGTGTAATGTATTCGTAATGTATTTAATTTTCACACCTCTGTTAATTTGTAAAACTACATTTTGTATAGATCTTTTTATAAAATATCTTAGCCTGAATTCTTTTGACCTCTTTTCTCCAATAATTGTACTGTAATTGGTTTAAAATTTCTACGAAAAAGTTCATAAGGGGTCACCAAAGAAACTCTTACAATTTTAGTTTTCTGAAAATTTTATGCTGGAATTAGCCAAGAAGTAGCGTTTCGTAACTTAACGTCACGGTTGCTTGTCAACGTAGCATCGATTAGTGAAAACGGTAGGCAACGTTCGAAATGTCACCTTACATTTTAAAAATTACTTGAAAAATTCCAGTTTTTGTAAACATGCATCCATTGTCATACTTATTTTACTACTTTACGATTTCACTAATCCCTTACACGCTTCTGTCATTTGATAGATTTTGACAGAAGTCACTTTACGAAACGCTACTTCTTGGCTAATTCCACCATTAAATGTGTAATGTAGCTCGAGAAATTCAGCTTGAAATCACATATTCGCTTCCTATTGCTTTGTTATTATTTCTACGCACTATCGACAATCGATTAGCCAGTTGAAAATTTTCAAGCATGTGAAAGACATCGGAACGCTGCTTATATATTGACACCATCTTTGTGATTTTTAGCAGTAAACGTGGTATTTCCAAAAATTGTGTTATTTTTTGAATCAGTCTAGTGTATATAAAACATTTAGAATGCAATTGCAACAATTCACAATAGAATAAAACTAAAATGGTATCGGAAATTCTTTAGCAAAAAATACGTTGTCGCATTTTTTGGCAGCTCGGACATGCACAACAACATAGACATGGACACAAATACTTAGCTACAACAATAGCAACAACACAATGCAACAAAAATGTAGTTCCAAGCTTTTGCGCCACAACCTAAGGCAACGAATCAAAGAGCAACATGGCAGCCAACATGGCTGACAAACTTTCTGTGGCAACAATTTGAAAAACCCAACCAACAAATAACAAACAGCAACAGCGACAGCGACATAATGCGAAAAAGTTTTTTTAAAGTTTTAACTTAAGTCTGATTTTGTAAGTCAGCAAGAAAGTGAATGACTTAAGAATTAAGTTCAGCGTTGTTGTTAGTTTTTCAACGACTCGTATGTATTTGAACTCATTTCCAGCTTCTTTTGCAGCACTTAAGCGGCTCAGTTGTTTGTTTTTACTTTTAAAGCAAATTACTTTGTATTTATTATCTAAATAATTTTCTTAAATAATGTTTATTTTAAATGTATAAATATTTTATTTACATTTATTTTCTTATTTTCATAACTAAAATTAATTTTGAACTGAGATTCACAAAGCTAACACTAATGGCGCCCAACGTGGGCATCACTCTTTGAATTTACCATTGTCGTTTGTCGTAATGCAAAATTTGTTGGTATTAATGAATGTCAAATATGCATGTATTGCATATGAACATGGTTGCCACTCACATCCCACTTATTGAAACTCAACAAATGATCTTAAGTATTACCTTTCAATAATGCTTAATCATTGATTTTCGATTTTGTGATGATAATTTTGGTTTAACCAAATTTAATACACTTGTGACAAATTGTGCAAAGTAAAAGCAACACTGAGTGGGTATTATGAAAAGAAAACAACATAGGAAACTTCAGTGCTGTTTAATCTCTGCTTCATTTATCCCTTTGGTTAAACGACAAAAGTTTTGTGCCATTGGATAGCACTGTTTTTGCTGTTGTTGCTCGGACTACGGCTACATATTGGCGTCACCAACAGCAACAGCAGCAACATTTACTACCATGGTGGTGTTCACTACAGTTTGAAGGCAACATAATTAATTGTTCTGGCCTGGGACCGTAAGTTATTGTTTGCATTTAACTTTAGAGAGATGATCATTGTCATAGAGTGCTGCGTACTATGTCCTGTTTAATGTTTGCATGAGGCCTTGTATTGCTTTTGACCACATCGACATGTTTTCCTTATCTATTTGTATTAGTAGCTAGGGTTGCCACAGCAATAGCAGCATAACGGTGTCTATTGGGAAATTAAATGCATTAAATTGCTATGAAATGTTTACATTTATTGAAAATGTCAAATGAGGGCAAACATTTTGTAGCAATCATGCAGATAGAGAATCAATTCAAACAAAAATGTTCATTGATTGTTAGCAAACATTTTATGTGTATGTATGTATTTTGTGCTAATGATTGATTGTGTTTTATTGAACCAAAGAGGACCTGTATCCGCACTGAGAATAGGTGGATATGTCATCTTTTTATAAATACTTAAATGATTTTCTTTGCCCCCATTTTACAGGCTAATCATTTAACAGATTTTTAATGTGTAAGATATTGAGATCTAGAATGCATAAAACAAAAAATTATACTCATTAGTTGCAATTAAGGCATTTACAAACAGGATCAAAGTATTCCTTATAAATACAATAATAACAAGACAATAAAGTGAAGAGAGAGAGTTTTTTTGTTATGGTTTTCCCTTGCTTGCAAATACCTATTTCGTTCTGTATCGATATTTTTGACTTTTGTCGATATTTTCGTTACTTTTCCCGATATTTAAGATGTTTTTCGATGTTTTGGATGTTTTTCGATATGTTCGACTTTTATCGATATTACAGATATTTTTCGATATTTTTGGATTTTTTAAGATATTTTCGACTTTTACCGATATTTTGAATATTTTTCGATATTAATGGACTTTCCTCGATATTTTGGATGTGTTTCGATATGTTCGACTTTTATCGATATTGCAGATATTTGTCGATATTTTTTGATTTTTCTTAGATATTTTCGACTTTTACCGATATTTTGAATGTTTTTCGATATTTTGGATGTTTTTCGATATGTTCGACTTTTATCGATATTGCAGATATTTGTCGATATTGCAGATATTTGTCGATATTGCAGATATTTGTCGATATTTTCGGATTTTTTTTAGATATTTTCGACTTTTACCGATATTTTGAATGTTTTTCGATATCTATTAATGGACTTTTCTCGATATTTTTTGGATTTTACCTATATATACTTTCGATATTTTTCGATGCTTATGAACTTAAACCGATATTTCAGTCGTTTTTCGATATTTTTGACTTTTGTACTTTATTTTGGATGTTATTCGATAGTTTCGACTTTTATCGATATTTCAGATACTTTCCGATACTTTTGGATTTTCTAAGATATTTTTGACTTTTACCGATATTTTAAATGTTTTTCGATACCGATATTTTAGATGTTTTTCGATATTTTTGGACTTTTCTCGATATTTTGGATGTTCTTCGATTCTTTTTGACTTTTACCCATATTTTCGTTGTTTTTCGATATATTCGACTTTTATTGATGTTTGAGATGTTTTTCGATATTCTTGGACTGTTACCGATAAAAAAGATTTCTTTCGATTTTTTCGACTTTTCGGATATTTTCCATACTTCTGTTCTTTTAGTGATATTTTTGGATATTTTGGACTTTTATCGGTATTTGAGATATTTTTTAGATCATTTGGACTTTTACCGATATTTAAGATGTTTTTTGATATTTTCAAGTTTTGTCGATATTTTCGTAACTTTTGTACTTTTACTGATATTTTAGATGCTTTTTGATACTTTTCGACTCTTGCCAATTGTGAAGTGAGAAAAATTTAAAATTTAAAATTTGGTGTCTCTTTTATATCCAGAAAAGGCTACTACGAGTATTGAATTCTTTAGGAGAATGCCCACCAGTGTTTTCGAAATATTAGAAGAGGTTTAAGTAAAACTGCGCTTACAATCATAGATTTCAAAGAAAAATCAAGCCGAAACGATGGAAAGAGAAAAATTACATAAAAAGGATTTTTTATAAATCAAAATCTAAAAAATATAGCTGTCACTAGAGAGTAAGTATGACAATATTCCATATATTTCGAAGGATATTTAATGCTATCAAGTGACTAAGGTACTCTGACCAATTCATTTCATTATCAATTCCAAGCGGAATACAATAGCAATTCTTGCTACAAATTTGCATTTAACTGTTGTTATAAGTTCAGAGCCAAATCTTTACCGCCCTACCTGTGCATGTACAAATGTCATTAAGTGTCTTCAAGGACCTTGTGCACTTGGCACTCCATTAAAAGTTAACCTTTTCAGAAAGTTATAAAACGTGAGCGTTTGCGTGTGCGTGCATTAAAAAGCTTCAATTCCACTGTGAACACACATAAATAAAGGGAATGCCATATTTTTTAACAATATTTCAATTTCTATGGCATGCAGCAATAAAGTAGCAACAGAAGCAGCAGTAATTCAAGCAATAAATGCTGGCTGCTTGGTAACTCTGGCACAAAAGAACTTAACCAATGCAATTGCTATGGCTGCTGCTGTTGCTATGATGAATGAACTTAAATTTGCTATTTGCAGTCGATGTCGATATGTGGGTCACTGGCAATAAATTCTAAAATGAAACAGGTTAAAGGTATTCCAACCAACCGCATTGCAAAGGTGGCTGCCATAGAAAACCGCACAAAAGCCAGTTGAGCTGTGTGTGCGTGCAAGGCAAGAAGCAAAGTCAGCAGCAGCAGCAACGTCTGGCAAAAACAGCAACAGTAATTTAAGGATTCTTGTATATATTTTGTATAGCGCCATGTTATAAGAAAAGCTACTTGCTACTGTTACATCTACGCCTTTCAGTAGTACATCCATACATATGTAGAGAGAGAGAGGGAGATACTTGTAGATTACCAACGTGCATACCTTTAAAATAACCTACAAAACTTTTGCCAAAGTTTTCGCCAGAGTCAGTTATTGAAATTCCTTAGGGGCAAGTTGAAAATGCTTTTAATCGGCCACACACATGCTTTGAAGGTAGTGTTGCGTTATGTTGGGTTGTGTTTTTTTTGTGATAGGGTGTTGCATATATGTAGTTTTCGTGCCAATTTATGTTTCTTGAAAATTTTGTCAAGTTTCATTTTGAAATAATGATTCTTGATACAGAGGCTTCTTTATTTGCCGCAAAATCAATTCATATCTTTTTGAAAAATGTTGCGAAAGGCGAAAAGTTTTTGAATTTGAAAATGTTGAAAGGAGTCAAAAAATATTCACATATTCAAAAAGTGTTGAGAATGTCGAAAAGAGTTGACAAAATCAAAAAACTATTCTAAAAATGTTGACAAACTCGAAAAAGTTGACAAAGTTCCAAAATGTTGGAAAAATTCGTGTGGTTCTTGTAAGCGATTGTAAAAATTGACTAAAAATTGCAAAGCTCGAAAAATGTTGAAAAGATCCATAAATGTATTGAAACTTTAAAACAGAAAATGTTCAGAACAGCAAAAAATGACGCCCAACGTGGAAAATGTTGAAAGTTTAGAAATACAACTACAAAGAATGTTGAGCAAAAAATATTCTTAAAGTCGAAATATATTGACAAAATCAAAAAACTTATAAAAATTTCAAAATGTTGCCAAGATTGAAAAAATGTTGAAAAATTCGAAAAAAAATTTAAAAAGTCGAAAAAGATTTGAAAATTCGTGTTGTTGTTGTATGCTATTGTAAAAATCGACAAATGTTGCTAAGCTCGAAAAATTTTGAAAATATCGGAAAATGTTGACAAAGTTGAAAATGTTCACAAAGTCGATAGTTTAGAAAAAGTCTGATACAGGAAATGTTGAAAACAGCAAACGTAGCCCAACGTAGAAAATATTGGCAAACAATATTCGAACTATTGTAAAAATTTAAAAATGTTGCCAAGCTCGAAAAAAATTTTGAAAAATTTGAAAAAAGTTGACAAAGTCGAAAATGTTGCTAAGCTCGGAAAATATTGGAAATATCGGAAAATGTTGAGAAAGTCGATAAATGTAAAAAAACTTTGAAATAGAAAATGTTGCTCTACTTAAAAACTGTTGTCGAACTTGAAAAATGTTGCCAATTTAGAGAAACAAACTCAAAGAATGTTGAGAGTGTCGAAAACATTGATAAAGTCGAAATATGTCCAAGAAGTTGAAAAATGTTGATGAAATCAAAAAACTATTGTAAAAATTTAAAAATGTTGCCAATCTAAAAAAAAAATTTTGAAAAATTTGAAAAAAAATGGCAAAGTCGAAAATGTTGCTAAGCTCGGAAAATGTTGACAAAATCTAAAATGTTGATAAATGTAGAAAAACTTTGAAATAGGAAATGTTACTCAACTTAAAAACTGCTGTTGAACTTGAAAAATGTTGCCAATTTAGAAAAACAAAGAAGAATGTTGAGAATGTCAAAAATATTGATAAAGTCGAAATATGTCCAAAGAAGTCGAAAAATGTTGAAAAAATCAGAAAAACAATTGTAAAAATTTGATAAATGTTGACAAAGTTAAAAATGTTGCTAAGCTCGAAAAATGTTTTAAATATCGGAATATGTTGACAAAGTCTAAAATGTTGAGAAGTCGATAAATGTAGAAAAACTTTGAAATAGAAAATGTTGCTGAACTTAAAAATTGTTGTCAAACTTGAAAAGTGTTGCCAATTTAAAAAAAAAAACAAATTCGAAGAATGTTGAGAATGTCAAAAATATTGATAAGGTCGAAATATTTCCAAGAAGTCGAAAAATTTTGATAAAATCAAAAAACAGTTGTAAAAATTTGAAAATGTTGCTAAGCTCGAAAAATATATTGAAAAATTTGAAAAAAGTTGACAAAGTCGAAAAAAGCTCGGAAAATGTTGAGAAAGTTGAAAAATGTTGAAAACCTGAGAAACTTATAAATTTTTTTTTTAAAATTCGGAAATGTTGCCAAATGTGAAAAACTTTTTTTCTAACACCCCATTTGTGCGTTTTTTTCATGTATATAGTATGTTTTTAAATTTTGCTTTTAAATTTGCTGTGTTAAAGGATTTTGTTAAGTTTAGCTTTCAGTCCGCTTCCCTGTTTTATGTATCAAATAGAATTGTGCGAGCAAACGCGTAGCGATAGAACCCTCTTTTTACATTCAACAATTTCACTTGGGTTTCTTTTGCTGTTTATTTTTGTTTTTAATTTTCTTGTGAAAGTTGATTACAAATTTGACACCTTTTGTTGATGTTGAATTTTCCATCGAAATTTTACATTCGAAGTGTAAATGGGGGCTTCAAACGAGCGCGTGTAGGCAATTCCTATTTAATTAAAACATAATTTAATTAATGCTGGCGCTTGTTTGGGGAATTGCTGTCTTAAATGTAAAAGCAATCATTCTAATGTGGTTTTTCCGTAACCCCTTTATAATTGCAGTGGGGGTGGAATTGAAAACTGTTGGTTGATATACTTGAGGAATTTTACTTGAAATTGAAATCACTCATCTGCTTTACGATATACTCGCATATCTTGTGCATTGCATGTTGTCTGTTTAATGTTAAGTGTTAATGGCGGTTAATGAAGTCTTCACTTTGTTAAAATATTCTTCAAAAATGCAAATTTTTTGTATGACAATATTTATTTAAATTTCAAAAAAATTAACGAGGCTTAAAATATTTGCCAAAACATATTAAAAAGTTAAAAAAAATTTGAAAAAAATGGAGAAAATCGGAGAAATTTAGTAAAAGTCGGAAAATATGTGAGAAAACTTCTTTAATGTTGAGTTATTGAAAAAGTCATTCATAGTGCGATAACTCGAAAAATTTTCCCAAAATCGAAAAAAGGTTGAGAGGGAAATTCGGAAGAGGTTGTAAAGTCCAAACAAATATTGGAAAAGTCGAAACAACTACTTTTAAAGCTAAAAAATTTAGGAAACTTCGAAAATAGTTGAAATTTCCAAAAATACAATCATAAAATAACTCGAGAAATATTGAAATAATCGAAAATGTTCGGAAAGTTGTAAAATTGTAAAATAATTTGAAAATTGCTAAAGAAGGTAAATACGTAAATTATTCGAAAAAAAAAAATTCGTAAAAATCTAATAATATTGAAAACTCGAAAAAATTTTAAAAACTCGAGAAATATGTATAGAACAAATCCAAAAAAGACAGAGAAGTCGAAAAATACTAAACACATATACAAAACAGTCTATAAAATATACCAAGAAATCAACAAAAACCGAAATGAAGATATATTTTCATCATTATCAGCATCAACTGCTAGCAAAATCAAGTGACAACTTAATTAAAAATTCTCTTATGCAGTGATGCCTCAAAACTACGTTCATTGTGCGTTGGCAGTTTATGGGAATCCACAATTTTTCAAAAACCAATTAAATATAAAGAACAATAGGAAGGTACATACATACATACAGCAACACAACGACAACACGTCACAAGCACACACTCTCAGATGGACTCAACGAAGGACAAGCTCCCTTGAAGAAAACTGAAAAGCTAAAATAAAGACATAACTATTAATTTCCTGGTACTCCTTCCCCCCATGTTGCTATCGCTGTTGCCGTTGCAGCAACAATTTTCATATTTTCATTTTTATTGTTATTTTTATCCTTATGCGCTTATTTGCACTCGTTTGTTTAAATTGTTGCCATTATTCTTTCTACTCGTATCTTTATTCAGTTTTCTTTATATGTATTTATTTTCTCTATTCTATTCTTTGTAGCACAACTTTGCCTTATGACAACACCGAAATCGTACGAAATGAGAGAAAACTGACAAGACGCGGTGGAAGCAGCAGCAGCAGCAGTAGCAGCAATATAAATGCTATTGGCAGCAATGGCAGAATTAGTGCGGACCACCAGAACTACATTGAAGTGCAACAACGAAAACGTCGTGATATTTCATCACCATCATCAACGCATGGTAAGTTTCTGTTCAGTTCAGAACATGAAGTGAACGACGCACTCAGGTTTTTTTTTTTTGAGAAAATAGTGTATGCTAAGAAAATTCACGATAAAGACTCAGTTTTAACAAAAAAAAAATCAAATCAAAACTGATTGTAAGACTTGCGCTTATCTCCTAATGCACAGCGATTTACTAAATCTATTCCACAAAAAGAGTGTCATCCCAGTGTGCCAAACGGTTCATATCTCTGCTTTTGTATCCGTTACGGATCCGTTACTGATCCGTTTGCGGGAGAGATTCCCAAAAAAAAAAGCGAATCGTTTTTTTTTTTGGAATTTCTCTCGCAAACGGATCAGTAACGGATCCGTAACGGATACAAAAGCAGAGATATGAACCATCTGGCACACTGGGATAGGTCCAGATCTCTTGAATTTTGAAAAATTTGCTTTTATTGGCTAAAAGTTTTATTCGTATCAAAAGCAAAAATGCGTTCTCTTGAATCAAGTAAGATGAAAATGGGTGGTGACACGCCTTCAAAAAATACAATTCATCATATCTCTGAAACTATTAAGCACAGATATAGTACATAAGATAAATTTCGTAAAATTAATAAAAGATAGTATTGGTGGCATCTAGTCATTTGTTATAAATTTTAAATCGATACAACTTCGTGATTATCTGAAATACAACTATAATATTTGATATCTAAGATAAAATTGGTAGCATTTAGCTGCTCGTTGAAAATAAGCGTGATCGAGTGAAGAACACGCCCACTTCCCATATAGTCTTCACAATTTGCTATCCATAATTTGAAATCAGAAATCTCAAAAACAAAACTACAATTTTGTTTTGATACAATCATTTCTTGAGAAAATTGTGCGTCATCTTGGATCAAAAAACTTGATACCGAATTTGGAATCAGCGATCTCAAAAATTCCCCTTAGCCAGAACTTTGTTTTGATATGATACTTTTCTTATAGAAAATTGTCCGCCATTTTGTTTTCCAAAGAAGCCACAACTTTGTTTTGATATAATTCTATTTTCGAAAAAGTTGGACCCGGATTCGAAATCTGCGACCTCACCTCTCCACTATTTTATCGTGATCTGATTATTTTTTGAGAAAGCTGTCCGCTATTTTGGATCCGCCATTTTGTTTTCCAAAATTTTTTCCAAAATTTAGAATTAGTAATCTTAAAAGCCTCCTAGCCAGAATTTTTTTTTGATACAATCACTTCTTGAGAAAATTGTCTGCCATTTTGTAACCGCGATTTTGTTTTCAGAAAAGTTGATACCAAATTGGGGATGCGCAACCCAAAAAAAAGCCACAACTTTGTTTTGATATGATTCTTTTTTTTATAGAAAATTATCCTCCATTTTGCCGAATTCAGAATCAACGACCTCAAAAACTCTTCAAGTCACAATTTAAACGTGATATGATAGTATTTTGAGTTCTTAAAATGGGTTTCAGATATGGAATCAGCGACCGCAAGAACATAAATGCTGGCATATATGTTTATTCAAAATAATCAGGAAAGACCTATACAGAAAAATGGGATGTTAGACAAAATTCTGTAACTAGAATATCTGAAAATTCTGAGTTTTCCTAGACACAGTTTTAAACTACCTTTCAGATCTGTTAAATAAATGCCTGTATGTACCGAATAAAAATATATTGGGGGCTATCGTGAATCAAGATTCCCGGGGAATTTTCTCGAACTGCCGTGCGTTCTCTATTGCAGTTTAAGAAAATTCCCCGGGAATCTTGATTCGCGATAACCCCCATTATCAAAAATAGATTCTTAACTATTTTTCTTTTGATACATTGTTATAAATACGTGGACATTTTTAACTTTTGTTTCGTCGCTTGTGTATTTATTGCTGTTTCTTCCTCTCCTTACTCACTATTTTGGTTTTGATATCGTTAAATTTAAACTTTTATAGTTGCGTAAAATATTTCATTTTTATAAATGATAATATCCTTGAGATGCATGCTTTGCTTGGTCCTTCTGCAGCATCCTGTCTTCCTTTTTTTCTTGAACAATAAGTAAGGTATGGGAAAGAAAAAACACTAGCAACCAGAACAAAAGTATGAAATGAAATAAAGTTGTGCGCTTTTTTGTTTCATCCATTCTCTCCTGACAACTCATTGTTGCATTTTAGAGAATTTCTTTATTTATTTTTATTTATCTTTTATTTTCTTTTTCTTTTGCTTGTAATTTTCTTCATTCATTTTCATAGTTTTAAATCTGCATTGGTGCTATTTTCAATGGCACTGTATATATCTATATGTGTACACTTGATATAAAAATATTGAAGAACTTTGTAAAAAGTATGATATAAATACAATAGGTTTTATCTGATTTTCAATGTCTTTTTTGTATATTATATACCTAAATAAATAGAGCTCATCATCGAGATCTTCGTTGTCAAAGTGTTAAAATTATCCTTCGAATGCACCTCTTATTTTATGAACCATTTAGAAATCAAACTTAAAAACTGATGGGGTATATGAAATAAAAAAATTCAATCGAGCAAAAAGAGCTTTGCGCAAAACATTATCCATTTGTATAACATTTGTGGTGTTTTTGCTCAGTTTTCACATTTGTAAAGCTTACGTAGTACTTAAGCTTTCCCAAAGTCAAAATAGCAAAAATTCTTTGTATCATCAAATTTGTTCGGGAGTACTTACTTAGTACTTTCACAACTTTCTATCTGAATGAATGCGTTTTATATTATATGCCGTAGTACTGTGTACTTTTAAATACAAAACGACAAGCGGCGACTCTTATGTCAAAGCTTGGGTGGAATCGACTGGCGCTACTGAATAATTTTGAGAAAGCAACATATAAAATTATTCTAAAAACGGTAGTGGCGAGATCGAGACTGCCTCGTTTTTAAATTCAAAAAAAATAATTTTCAAATTGAATTTTAAAAAAAAAATAAAATAATTTAAATTTAAAGTAAAATACGAAGTTTTTGTTAAAATAATTAAAAATGGATGAAAATACGACATCAGAAGTGGGATTGACTCAAAATTCCCTACAAGATTCAAGCGAAGAAAAATGGCGCCTATTGTTCGAGCAACAAAATCGTAGCTTTTTGGCCATTGTAGAAGCACTCAAGCCATCGTCCAGCGTTAATACGTATTTCCCGGAATTCAACCCAGATGTTGAGAATGCTGACGCTCGAGCTTGGATCGCAATGGCGGACATGTGCATCTCTGAGCAGTCTCTGAAAAATGCCTCGTGCTCTCAAAGGGCAGGCATCCGTCTGGCTATCTCAAGTGTCTTATCCAGAAATGACCTGGGCAGAATTTAAGGAAATTTTTTCTGCGCGATACGATTGCCCCGAAACCGCAGCTGCATTTTTGATGAATTTAAACAACAGTCGACCTAAGGACAGTGAATGCCTATCTGCATATGCTGCAACCCTGCTAACATCTTTGATGGCTAGATGGAAAAACTTGTCTACTGAGCAGATAGCTGTATCCACAGTGTTAGCCCATATTTCTCAGTTTGAGCCTAGAGTGCATCGTTTGACTTTTACTACAGATATTGGCACAAGAAATTTGCTACAACAAGAGCTGAAGGCTATGTCTTTTCTTAAGAAGAAAGCAGTAACGCAGAATGATGTAAGTGGTCCTGACACAAAAAGGTACAAGGCGTCAACATCATCATCAAGCGTGCAATGTTTTAATTGTGGCAAGCCCGGACATAAGGCATTGCAATGCAGATTTAAAAACATCAACACACATGTTGCAAATTTGAGCAACAATAATAATTTTAAAAATCAAGTGAAGCCAAGTGTTACCTGTTTCAATTGTCAAGATACTGATCACTACGCATCCAGCTGCCCCTAAATTGTGCGGAAAAGAATTGGTGATAGTGATGGAGTTTCTTCAACTGATCGAAGAGTGGACTTATGTGTTGTCGGTACACCTGCTGGAGCATTGCATCACTTTGGTGAGAAATTTGTATTTTTTTATGATTCTGGTTCAGAATGTTCGTTGATTCAAGAATCAGTGAGTTCTAAATTTCGTGGTAAACGTAGTTTTAATGTAGTGACAATGACAGGAATAGGACAAACGAGTGTAAACAGTACAATTCAAATTCTTACGGTTATTGAAGTTGATGGCATTGTTTGCGAAATTTTGTTTCATGTTTTGCCAGATTCGTATTTGCGTCATAAAATAATAGTTGGTCGCGAAATTCTTAATCAAGGTATTGCTGTGCATATGACCTCAGACAAACTATGTTTCAGTAAGGTAAATTTTGTTTATTCTTGTGAAGCAATTCCGCCTGAAATTATAAATTTTAATTTAGTAGATACAGACATTTCCCAGGATCTTAAACCAAAGTTGATAGATATTTTGAATTCTTTCAAACGGAATTTTATAACGGGAATCCCTAGCTCTCATGCTGATACAGCACCAATGCAGATACGACTTAAAGATCCTAACAAAACAGTTTATAGACGACCCTATCGATTAAGTACCGAAGAGCGTAGTATTGTTCGAGATAGAATTATTGAACTTTTAAATTGTGGTATTATTCGTCCTAGTTCATCACCTTTTGCGAGTCCCATACTTCTTGTGAAGAAAAAATACGGTTCGGATCGCATGTGTGTGGATTTTCGTGAATTAAATGATAATACTATTCCAGACAGATTTCCATTACCGCTCATTTCAGATCAAATTGACCGGCTGCATGGCTCTTATTTCTTTACTAGCCTAGACATGGCTTCAGGGTTTCATCAAATACCTATCCATTCTGACTCAATTGAATATACAGCTTTTGTAACCCCTGACGGTCAATATGAATTTATGACCATGCCATTTGGTCTCAGAAATGCACCGTCAGTTTTTCAACGTGCGGTGATGAATGCTTTAGGTAATTTGGTCAATTCTTTTGTTGTTGTGTACATGGATGATATCCTTATTGTAGCCAATAATGCTGAAGAGGCATTGGAAAGACTCCGTATTGTACTTCAAGTGCTCACCGATAAAGGATTCTCACTGAACCTGAAAAAGTGTTCTTTCTTTAAACAGAAAGTACAATACCTTGGTTTTGAGGTCAGTGCTGGTGTGATGAAACCAAACCCCAAAAAGATTGAAGCTTTAACAGCTCTGCCTCCACCTGAAACTGTTACTCAGTTACGGCAATTTATAGGACTTGCATCTTACTTTAGGAAGTTTGTTCCTAAGTTTTCTCAAATTATGGCTCCATTGTATACTTTGACGTCTTGTAAGAGTAAAATTGATTGGAAACCTGTACATGAAGCTATAAGACAGCAAATAATATTAGTATTGACTTCTGAGCCTGTACTAACAATATTTGATCCTTCATGTCCAATAGAGCTTCACACAGATGCTAGTGCTATTGGATACGGTGCTGTTTTAATGCAGAAAAAAAGATACATAATCTTTTGTAGTTGCCTATTATAGCAAGCGTACTTTGTCTGCTGAATCCAAGTACCACTCGTACGAGTTGGAGACTTTTGCTGTTGTCAATGCAATTAAGCATTTTAGACACTACTTACACGGGCGTAGCTTTGTTGTTGTTACTGACTGTAACTCTTTACAAGCTTCACGTAAAAAACTTGACCTTACTCCCCGAGTGCACAAATGGTGGGCTTTCTTACAGGCTTTTGAATTTGAGGTTGTTTATAGAAAAGGAAATAACATGTGTCATGCAGACTTCTTTTCAAGGAATCCACTACCTTCTTCTGCTAAAGTATACGAGAAAATTGAGCCAAAGTATGTTAACATAACTGAGTTGTCTGATAATTGGCTTTTGGCAGAGCAACAGCAAGATGCTGAAATTGTAAAAATTGTATCTGATTTAAATGAGAATAGGTTAAATGACGACATTTCTCAGACTTATGACATTCGATCAGGAGTTCTTTATAGAAAAATACAACGTAATGGTAGATCAAGATGTTTGCCAATAGTTCCCAGGTCTTTAAGATGGTCAATCATCAATAACACTCACGAAGCACTGATGCATTTGGGCTATGAGAAAACCCTAGAGAAAGTCTACGAAAATTATTGGTTCGAAAAAATGTCGAAATTCGTGGGGAAATTTGTGGATAATTGCGTGACATGTAAAATTTCCAAGTCTCACTCCGGTAAAATCCAAGCTGAATTACATTCTATACCTAAAATAGCAGTTCCTTGGCACACTCTACATATTGACGCGACTGGAAAGTTGAGTGGAAAAAGTGACAGAAAAGAGTACGTTTTTGTGTTGATAGATGCGTTCACAAAATACGTTTTGTTGTATCATACAACTAACATAGATACCCTTAGTAGCATTGCAGCATTAAAGCAAGCTATCTCTTTGTTTGGTGCCCCAATACGAGTTATAGCTGATCAAGGCCGTTGTTTCGCGAGTCGAGAATTTAGTGAATTTTGTAGATCACACAATATTAATCTACATTTGATTGCAACCGGTAGTGCTCGTGCAAATGGCCAAGTTGAGCGTGTAATGAGCACGTTAAAGAACATGCTCACTGCAGTTGAAACAAGTAATCGCGCCTGGCAGGATGCTCTCCCTGATGTTCAGTTAGCATTAAATTGTACCCAAAGTCGAGTTACCAAACATAGTCCTTTAGAATTGCTTATAGGTAAAGTAGCTAGACCTATTGAAATATTAGTGTCTGATGCAAGTGAACCATTAGTAAACCTTGATGAAGCTCGAAATAAGGCCATCTCTAATATGGAAAAAAATGCATGCTATGATAAAATAAGATTTGATAGTACTAAAGCAAGACTGGACAAATTTGTGGTAGGTGACTTTGTTTTATTACAAAATGAAGAACGTAATCAAACAAAGCTCGACCCAAAGTTCAAAGGTCCATTTAAAGTGACAGAAGTTTTGGACGGTGACCGATATGTTGTTAAGTCTTTAAATTGTAATCGGACGTACAAGTATGCTCATGACCGTATGAGACGAATGCCTGAAGGTCACGTCCCTGTTGAAATTGATGATGATAATGATGAAGAGCAGAATAATTGAATTTTTCTGTTTATGTATGATTAATGTAATTTGAAATGTAAGGATGTAATATGCATTGTTGTGGTCAGAAGTGATTGCATTGCTGGATAGAGGCAATGTAAATGTGTAAAATTGTAAAAATATCACCGGATAGAGGTGGTATGAGTTATTTGTGCCGGATAGAGGCATTGTAAAATCACTGGATAGAAGTGATTGTTGAGTTTAGTAACCAGATAGAGGTTACTATGTTGTCACTGGATAGAAGTGATAATTGATTTTTTTTAAGTAATTGGAGAGAAATTACTTGACTGATCAATGTTTATTATGTTTGAAGTTGATTTTTATTTTTATTTTTGGTGTTTCATGTAATATTATATGGGACATGACAAATGGCATTTGAATCGTTTAATAAAATAGGACTGTTGATTTGTTGATGAACTATAAAATTGTAATAGAAGTTAAGTTTGTAGTTAAATTATGTATGAAGAAGCTAATAAAATTTTTTTTTTTTTTTTTGTTAATGAAAATTTTATTCTGGTCAGAATTGGCCGAGTGGTAGAATGAAATACTGTAAAGAATTTTGTCTTTGTTTCAGATGAGTCGCACGAGGACGTGCGAAACGCCAGGATGGCCGTGCCGTAGTACTGTGTACTTTTAAATACAAAACGACAAGCGGCGACTCTTATGTCAAAGCTTGGGTGGAATCGACTGGCGCTACTGAATAATTTTGAGAAAGCAACATATAAAATTATTCTAAAAACGGTAGTGGCGAGATCGAGACTGCCTCGTTTTTAAATTCAAAAAAAATAATTTTCAAATTGAATTTTAAAAAAAAAATAAAATAATTTAAATTTAAAGTAAAATACGAAGTTTTTGTTAAAATAATTAAAAATGGATGAAAATACGACATATATATTTTTTTACAGAAAATATTCATAATTTGTATTTTCTTTTAGCAACAGTTTTGCTCAATCCCCAAAGTTGTTGCATTGCATATTTTGTTGTTGTTGCTACAATATCTAAAGTGCTGCAAGTGCTCTGCATAAAGAGAAAGAAAAAAAAAAAAACCAAATAATGGGTTGGAAAGTGTTAAATTACTACCAGCCAACCAGCTGTCTAGGTTGGCTGTTGTATGTATGTATGTATGTATTCTCCTTTAACTCCTAGGAGGAGCATAGGGCCAATAGGGCCAAAGGTTGGCTGTTACTACTGTCTATCTTTCTCTGGTTATATGTGAGTCATTCAATTAAACACTGAAGAAAATTTTTTTTTGAATTGGTTTAATAGGATGATTCGCTCCTTCCGGGCTCCATACCATTTACTGTTGTTTAGTAATCACATGGTATACTGAAATCACTTGATTTCTCGTTTTCAAATTTGTTTGGGAAACATTGGCCAAAACATAGCCGAGCTTCTTTTTGGATTTCATTGGCGAAAGTTAGTTTTTAAGTGAAAATGCAAATACAAATTTAATTTTCCTATTTGATATAATATTCTGCTACCATCCAAAAAAAAAAAAGGTTTTATATTTGTCTGGGCAAAGAATAAAAAAACGCTGAAACTAAATCCTAAACTTCTTCCCCCGAAGATTTTTTTTGAGTTTGGGAATAGATAATAATATCTGAAGGTGGGTGAGCCAAAATTTTTAAGTGCAAGGCTGCTATCGCAACACGGCTATTACGAGCAGGACCGTTCTCGTTCGGAAAGAGAACAATTTTGGTAAGTTTTCCATTTCTTTTCTCTCCGACGCACAGTAGGGCAGATACTCTCAATACCTGGCGATAACTAAAAAATTTAATGTTATTTCAAGATATCCTTTTATATTGGTTAAGTACAATATTAACCAACGTACTATTTGCCATTTTTCAAATGACTTGTAACAAACCCATTTCATCACTACAGCACGCTAAACTTTAACTTTGTAGACTGAAATAATTTTTATAAGTTATTTCCATATTGATCAAAGCAGATTTTTGCTAAAGTTTATTAACTTTTAATGTTATTTGACCATGGAGCCTTCATCTTCAAGTATGTAACCGTATATAAACATATTTTTCTCCTTAAAAATGTTAACACACTTAGGTAGGTAAGTTAAATAAAACGGAGAAGATAAATTTTATGAAATTAAATAAATAATAGATAAGTTAATTAGGTTCCAAGCCTTTCCAAGCATTAGTCATGATTTAAAAATATTCCGTTTAGTATTGACTTCTAGAAGCGACAAGAAAACTTTGCTACTTTTTGCTACTTTAAAATTTACATCGATTTTTAGAACGTAACCCAAAATAAAATATTTTTTCTTACATTGCCGACATCATTCAAAATTTCTAATTTTGTTTTACAAATGGCCTCTAACTCATTATTTGTCACGAGACAAGAACTTATAAACATTATGTATAGTTCTGGACAAGATAATTTTGAACAACAATTCGGTTTTTGTTAAAACAGATGGAAAAGAGGACAGGTGGTTATCACGAGCACTTAAGTAAGAAATTATCTCATTTTAAGTCCCAATATTGATCAAAATACCTGAAAGCATGTCTTTAATTTTCCTATCAGAGCTGACTTATACTATTGGTAGCAACGAAATTTGGTTTGATTATCTCAGATAGTGCCATCAGTATAGAGTTTTTAATATTTGGCTTGTATAGGAGGTGCCACGGCCTCTTGTCGAATTCGACCAAATTTTGTTGAAAGCTTAAGTGATCCACCCTTAGTATGTATACGTTATTTGGTTGCAGTGCGTAGCTTCGTTTATTTGATGCCACGTATGAGAGCTCCTTGCCCCAGTGTGCGACGGCTTCCTTGAACCGCTCGAAACGTAGTATGCTTCGGTTATGGAAACACCTTTATTTTTGTAATCAACAGGATCCCTTCTGAGTTCTAAAACATTCTCGTCATAATTTTCCCAGCCGAATATGAGAGCTTAAGTCTCTTAGGTGGTTGTGTCACTGTCACTGGAGTCGGGTTGATAACACAAGTTTTGTCCATCTCTGTTTTCACTAGAGAGTTTCCAAAACTCAAGGAAAATACTTTACACGCTGATTTCTTTGAGGCTTCTTGAGCATTCTCTGTGCCCATCTTGGGCTGTCTTTAGTCATGCCAAGATTATCGTTACAAATTTCGAAAATTGTTACATCTGATACTTCAATAATTTCTGCGAAATGTGTCTTCTTTAGTCGGGCATCTTTCAATATTAATTTTTGTACTTTTTGAATGATTTTCAGAGTGGTTACCTCGATCGGCCGTTCTGGCTGTGGGTCGTCTTTAAGTTAGTCCCTCTGCCTAGCTTAAAGAGGTTATGCTACTTATATACCATAGTTTTACTCGGATAAGAGTCCGCGTAAACGGATAAAATCTCTTGCAGTATGTTTATTGAGCAGGATATATGAATTCGTGTTTTTATTTCCACTCTTTACTCACGATTCTGCGGACCTTAAAACTTCCCCTCTTAAAATTCGTGAAGTCCATCGAGAACAGCAGACCATAATCCAATATTCGAGGTACACCAATGGCATTTCGCACCGAATCTTTAAAAATCATTTCTTGTGTCATCTTTGTCTATTTCAGCTTTGAACAGAGCTACATTTTTCTCATCGGACGAAACTTTTTGTCGAGCTTCTTGTCGCTCGTCGTCTCCAGAAAAAGATCCATTCTAAAACCTTTGAAACAAATTTTTAACAGTCTGATTTGTTGGTGCATTCGTTCGATATGCAGTTTGGAATTGAAAATCCTTAGACATGCCATCCTTAAACTTTGTTTTGCCTTTGCTTAAGTTGCTTGAATTAAATAAAAATTGTGCTCAAAGAAAAGTTTTACTAAAAATTTTTTCTTCAGAAAAAATTAAATTCACTTTTTTCAGAAAAACAAATGAAGCTATTTCCTCGAATTAAAATCCTTTTATTTTTTCTTTCTCTGTACACATGCGAGTTTACATATGAATATGCATATATATATGAATATGCATCTATACATCTTCGCTTCTTATCGTTCACTTGATATCTTTGTTATTCCTTTAAATTGTATTATTAATTTAAATTTTCGTATAAAATGTAAAATGAGAATTGCACACATTTTCCTGTTTTCATTGTAATTTTTGCTGTCATACGGTTACTTGTTGTTATTTAACAGAATGTGCTACATTTCAAATTGAAGTTATTATGAAAATACTTTGTAGGGTATGCATTTGTCTTAGCAATTTCTTAGTATTTCAAATGAATATATTTTAAATTGCAATTTATTTTGCAATTTAGAGTAATTTTCTGGTAAATGTCAAAGATTTTCTTCGTATAAATACATTCACTTCAAAGAAATCAATTGCCCGACTTAAACCAAAATTTATTGTGATGCTCCGTACCAAAAGTGGACCCAATTTTTCATAATAGATAATCAGTTTTTTTGCGTTTCTAAAAGTATATCGGTACTTTAGAGCGCTATAGTCCTATCTCCATTTTTCCAATTGTTGGGAAATTCAAAAAGAAGATTTCAAACAGTGGTTATTTGGAATTGGCTGCTATTTTGATATAAGGATGTATGCAATATTTTTATCTATAGTATATTTTAACATATTGGCCCTATGCTCCTCCTAGGAGTTAAAGGAGAATACATACATACATATTTTAACATAATTTAATGTTTTTAACCAATTTTATTCATTTCTAACGAAATCCCAGCTAATTTATAGTATGTCATTACTTTTGCTCTTATATAGAATTCTACTACTATTGAAATAAACGACGTATTTAGTAAATTTTTTGAATTTTTTCCACTAAAATGTCGTAAAAAGTCATGAAACGCGTAGAAACCACGAAAAAAATTAATTTTTTTTTTTTTTTAAATTTTTGGTTCCGACAAACAAGAGTGGGGCCTTAGGTGCAACCAAATTTGTTCACTAAAATATCTCAAAAAGTCATGAAACGCGAAGAAAACGCAAAAAAACGAACGATTTTTTTTAAAAAATGTGACTTATTTGAATATTCAGTGGAGATAGGACAGTAGTGCTCTTGAAAAAATTACAGTTTGGAGATGGGATTTTTCTTAATTATCAAATATTTTGGTATTTTAGTGGTATTTTGACATCATACAGTTTTCCACACGGTAAAGAATCCGACAATGATGCCATAACTGCAAAAATCTCAAAATCGCAAAAAGTGGAGATAGGACTATAACGCTCTAAGGTATCGATATACTATTTAGAACAAAAAACACCTAGATCATTGAAAATGTCCTAAAAGTAATCGAATTATTATAACTAAGAAAATTTATTTAAATTTCCAACTTTCATATAACACTTGTGCTGTTCTTCGAAATCTCACTTACTCTCCGAACTTTATCAACTTATTCTCAAAAGTTACTTTGATTATCTGTCGCAATAATCATCAACTAAATAAAACTTAATATTTAATGAACTCATTCACACAATGGAGCAGCAAAATTAAAGTTAATCAAATCAAAACAACTAAATTTAAAAACGAAGTCACTGCCTTGAAACCCTTTTCCCAATCTCTCGCTACCACTAAATTAACCGCCAATTCCAAAGCATAATAAAATTTCAGCCACTACCAATCTACCAGCGTTGTTTTTATCCATTTGATTCAACCATCAACAGAAATTCATTAAAATTTCCTTTGCCAACTCCACCCCTACGCCTTCTTCATCTACGTCTTTTTGGGGTTTGAAAACCACTGTCGGCCGCATGGCTTCATTTAGATAGAGCGTTTTTGTGTAAGCCAAGTTAACATTTTTGCCACAAGCATTTACAGTTATATTAAATTTGATGTTATTCAATTTGCATATCAAGAGTTTTGTTGTATGCTGTATGCACGAGTATTTGTTTGTATTGACATGCTTATTTCTATGTGTATATTTTTGCATGCATTTTTTTCTTAGATTTATTTTACCAACATTCATACGACTTTTGCCAGGCGTCATGGTAATGATTTGATATTGTCATTTCTATGGTCAGCCCACATGTTTATTTTGTTGGTCACCCTGTATTTATCCTATGTAAATATCAATTGGAATTTTGTTTGGCATTGAAATTTGTTTGCACTGTCTGCGAGTTGCGGTTATTTGGAAAAGGTTGTTGTATACATATACCCAGAAAGCTTGATTTTTCCAACAAAAAAGAAAGTGACCTCTTTTTTTCGATATCTTGGAAATGAAAAAAAAGATAAACTTTGTAGGTAAACTTAATTTTTTCATTAGATTGATGAAAACTGATTGTGACCGCAAAAGCAAAAAAGTTTAGTCAGGCATTTTGTTTTTTTTTTTTTTTTTTGGCAAAATTTACATACAGAATGGAAAAATGTGTTTTTGTTGCAAAATAAAATGTAAGAAATAAAAAAAAAAAAAAAAAATCGTATGTTGATTAATTCAATACTTTATGGTAAGGTAACAAGTTCTTTACTGAACTTTTAAATACCAAAAAACTCGTCTCTAAAGCGAATTTTTCAGTGCTCGTACGAAATCTCATTGCCATTGTAACGAACCTTTCGCGGGGGTGATCGTCAGCGGCGTCCACAGGTTCGGCTACACAAAATTTGTATTGGTATAGACCTCGGCTGAACAAGTGGTAAATGAAAAAACCCTACACTAACTTCCTTAGGTGAGAGAGCAAAAACACACGCGTGGTTTGACGTTACACAATTTGTTTTATTTCAGATTTTTCTCTGTCTTTGTTTCTTAGTTTAATGTTTTTAGTTTTATTCTTCTTCGCTGTAGGTTCCGCTTTCGCTGCTGCTCTGGGTCTTCGCCTATTGTCTCTGCTGCCGTATCGCGGGATGCCACGCTGTCGCCACTCTTTCGGTGGTTGTACAACTTTGTCATGCGTCGTTAGTATTGGTATCTCCGTATTTTTGCTCTTAGTCTTTTCCCTTGTGTCTCTAGTGTAATTTTGCTCATGATCTCGTATTCATCTGCACTGCTCTGCAATGACGCAGTTAGCCGCACGTGTCTGCATTCACACACACAAAAAAGAACGTCGCGTCGATTTTGTTGCGTTTGAATGTAACTTGCTTTCACCCGCAGTGCCCTGTTATTACGCAGTTAACCGCTCGTGATCACAAAAATTGTCACGTTGGTCCGAAGTCTTTGACAAACATAAAATATTACCTGAACTCTGTAGCTGCAGCTGTTGATATTGCCTGAGTGAAACTCGACGATCGACTGACCCAGAATCGACTTCAGCTCGTTGTTTTATAATAAATATTAATTCACTTTGACGAAGTGTGAAATGACAATCAGCTGTTTTGGTTGACACAGTTGTCACATCGTGCAAGGTTGCCGTTGATATAAAAAATGTCTTGGGCCTGTTCACATGACATTTCTCAGTGTTGCATTTTATCTTATGAATAAAGTACTTAGATTTTAACTTATTTAGTAATACATTTTCCTTTTTTTTTGGGTTTTTTGTTTTTTTTTTAATTAGAATTCAGTGAAGTCATCATAAAAAAAATATAAGTAAAAATGAGTTTGTGTGTCGAAAGCGAGGTTTCCGACTTTCGTCGCCACACCATGTACTAATATTGAATTATAAATCAACAAATAGCCTGTTGTGAGGACACAAATCGAAAGCCTCATTTGCGTCCACATCTTTTTAAAAATTCCTTGTATTTAAAGTATTAATAATATTAAGATATTAATATTAAGTAGATAGTTTTAGGACAATCGCATCCAACGGGCTTGACAAACTATCGTGCAACCGCTTGATAAACAGTTGGACGAGAATTGCATGATTATAGCGTGCAGCAGCAGCCCTGGTTCCGAAACAGTGAGTGGCAACTGTTAAATCTTATCAATAACAGTAAACAGCTAATCGTGGATGAAAACGGAATGGTGAAATGTAAGGTCCGGTGATGGTATCGTTCTCTCGTAATCCAATCGCCAACGGGGTAAGACGTGTTCTTCAAATATTTCAACCATCCGTGGATGAAACTGAGACTTTCAAGCAAAACCCAATACCCAAAACCCGTTATCAGTTGACAGTGACTAAGACCGTAGGTTTTGTTTTCTGGAGAATTTCCTGACACGACCCTGAACAAACAAGACAGACAAGGACAGGTTAGTAGAGGACAACGGGGAGGCAGCGGTGGTGGCGTGACTCTCTTGAATCCTGACGTTTAGATGGAAACACAGAACGGCGACGCAACAAGTCCACAAGGAGGCATTGGTGGCACGATTCCTGGATCGGTTGTTATTCACGACTTACATATATCCTCATCAGCCATAATTACCCTATATCTTAAGAGTGTTTTTCAGTGAAAATATTAACAGTGAAATAAAATTGTGAAATAACACCCGGAAAATTGTGAAAAGTGTTTTTCTCCTTGGCCGAGAAATAAATTTTTGTACACATACCTTGGGCACTGACGTTTACACCCTGACTAGTGGCAAAAAGATTCGTTACACTGTAAGAAAAAGTATGTAAACAAAATTTAAAAGATAAATTTGCAAATGTCAAATGTAGACACAGTAACTCGGATATTTTCGTTCATTACAAAATCATCTTGAAATCTTTCAATCAATTTATTTCAAAAATTTACTTGCTCTTCCGAAATCATCGCCCAGCACTTCTCTGAAATTGGAACTAGCGCTCTTAAAAATTGAAGCTAAGATCTTTTAGCAAGCCTGAAACTATATTATTTAAATTCTTCTAATGGATTCTAACTGACTACCTAAAATTTGAATGGAATGGAATGGAATGGTGCACCTGTTCCTTACCGATGATACTGATATTTGCTTAAATTGGGTCTCGCTAATGTTTTCCTTCAAGGGGTCAGTATGATCAATATGTGCGAGTATCTACAAACTATGGAGTGGATAGAAGCTAATTATATGGTCTTTGAACGTTTCAAGCGCTACCTTAAGTTCCAAGACATCTTAACATGCTTTAATTCGCCATCTATGTCATTTAAAATGATAAGGTCGCTAGAAGATAAAGCTGACAACGACCTTATATAATTTATTATGTTCAAAGTAGTGATGAGCAAAATTAGTCTTGATCTTGAGTCTTGGTCTTGGTAATTTTTCGAGACCAAGACGAAGACGCTGATATCACTGCAAGATCAAGACCAAGACCACTTCGATTGCCATTAAAATACAGTCGAAGAGTTTGCATAAATGATCAAATTTATTAAATAGATTAAAACAGTAGATGTGCCATATTCAATATACAAAAATTAGAAACTATTTATCACATTTTGTTCGAATGTCCTATATATACATAGGTATAATGCAAGGGTGTCAGCGTTTTCAAATCACTGAGCCAAACGCATGCAGCGCAGTCAGCGTTGCTTTTACAACAACTTTAAATTCGAGTAACAACAAACAAAAAAACATTTTTTTGTTGTTTTTTCATGCTTCGTTTACAACAACAATAATACTTCAACAATTTTCAAAATTTCTAAGAACTAGGACACACACAAAAATTAGGGGAACTCACGCGTTGATGCGCAATGCCCTTGCGTCGTTGCGAAAGTGCAATTTGCTAAAGTTTGATATTAGTAAAATAACAAAAATATTGCCGAAAATTTCGCACTACTTTTGCAATTTCTCAAGATGGAAATATTCACATTGATCGTTCAGGCGTTAGTGCGTAAAACACTTGCATTTTCGCTACTGCGCATCAACGCGATAATTAATTCCCATATTGTTTGTTGTTTTTGATGCGACGTAGTCTTTGTTGTTGTTTTATGTTGGTTCGAGTTCGATTTTGTGTGTACGCAAAAAAAGCAACAAAAACGCGAAATTTTGACGAGCGTGAAAAAAAAACAACAAAAATTATTTCTATGAATGTTGTACAGAAATATTGATGTTGTTGGGATTGTTGTACAGAAATATTGATGTTGTTGGGTCGAGCCAAAATTGGCTCACTTTTCTTCTACGCTGACACCCTTGGTATAATGCATACCGCCAACATTTTTTAAGCACACTTGAAGTCATTATGTCTTTTTAGTAATTGTTGACTTATAAATAAATTTCATTTTATATAATAATTTTAATCTAAATGTATGCTATTTGCAAAACTGTTTTTATTTTTCTTAATACAAAATCTTTTTATAATGTATTTATATGAACACTTTCTAAACTTTTACTTCATGTACATAAATTCGGGCAATTCAGCTGTAGTCTATCAGAAATTAATAAATCCTTAAAACCAGATATGCATGTGCTTTGAATTCACAATATTACTGAAATAATCTACCTATCATATGTATATTTAAAATATTTCCATTCATACGGTTAAGCTTTTTGCCATACTAAGTGCCTTAACTTAAATGCAAACCCAAGTTTCCCAAAACTTATAAATAAATGATAAATATCAGAAATTGAGCTACAAAAGGGTACAAGTTGAAATCCGACATCTTTTCACAAAATTTGCATAACTTTTCACAATTTCCGTTGTTACTTAAAATATGAAATCTGAAATTACGACAACTACTGAAATATTAATCTGCATTATCACAAAAGAAAAAAAAAAAAAAAAAAAAAACTTAATAAAAAGGACTAGTTGGAAATGCTCATATTTCGTAGCATACAAATACCTTTAAATTCAGTAAGATAAAAGTTGTTTCAAGGCTACAGTTGCCTTCAACTTATGCTTGTTCGTCTATGGAAGGCATACGCAAAAATATCCTTTTTATTTTTTCATTTATATACGCGCACACTGTCTTGTTGTTACAGCAATACTACAGCGTCCTATCTATCAGTCATGCCATTCTTATTGTGTGGGAATGAATGAAAGAATGAATGGCTGACGTTCACTTGCCTCTCTTGACGTTGCAAAAGAGTTGGTTGAATCATATCAATTCATTTCTTTCGAATGCTAATGGATCACTAAAGCATGCTGGCCTCATTCTAAAAAACTGGCTGCCACTTTCATTTCATCAACAGCAAGTTGCAGGAGCAATAGCAATCAGCTTGAGATTGTGAGATATCATGGGATATAAACATCGATATGAATTGTCTATTTAAGTTAAGGATGCAGCTTGAGTTCAAATGTTGCTTCCATTTCATTTAATGCTGAGCAACAATATTGAATATATATTTTTACTATATTAAGGCACATCGGTATAAAAAACATCTTTCTCGTTTTTTTTAACTGGCGCCCAACGTGGGACATTTAAGGTTATGAAAGCAGCAATTGTATTCAGGCTGCATTTTAAACTTTACAAACATTTCAATAGCAGAGCATTCCCAAATATGCATGTTTTCTCCACTTCAATGTCCCATGTGCATGCTTCCGAGGGTGGATAAACCACATTCTTGTGGGTACCACTTTAAGAGTTAATTTCCATCGTTTTTTAATCCATGCTTCATTAGTATACTTTATCTTCCCAGCCACCGGCAAGCATTGCAAATTAGAGTAACCAAATTCACTTTCAATTCAGGCCAATACTAACATGGAGATCAGATACCTCATGTAGCCGCCCAGATTTCCTAATCGTTATCTCTTTTTTATCGTTCTTGATGATATTCTATATAAATATTTTACCGGCCTAAGGATCAATGCAGTTTTTAATTGCATGAGATTTTACGAAGAATTACATGATTTAAAAATTTTAACAGCTTTTTGAATATATAGCATGACATTTACGTATAATGCCATATGCGATTTTTAAAAAAAACCGCTCAATATTTTAGAAATTTATTCAGCTTTTTTCAAAATAAATCGTTTGATATAAAAAATTTCAAAATATTTTATAAAAAATTGAATTGCAAGCTGTTTTGTAAAAACATTTTAAAAGAATTGTGTGATATTTCTCAAAAAGTCGAAAGATGTTTTGGAGGCATTGCAAGATATTTTCTAAGATAATCGCATGAGATATAAGAATTTTTGTTTAATTTTGATCAAGCAAAATTTTTCATTAAATCAAAAAAAAAAATAATAAAACATTCACAAAATCTTTTAAGAAAATCGCATAAGATCTTAAGAAGAATTATATGATATTTTCTTACTTTTATCAATTAAGATTTTACAAAGTTTTGCAAAAATTGCATGAGATTTTATACAATATCGCATGGGATTTTATAAAATATCGCATGCGATTTTTTTTGTAATCCATGAAAGAGAAGACTAAAAGCATGAAGATGAATTCAACCAGAAATGACATCACTTTTTAAGCTAACAATGACGACATTGAAAACGTCGATAGCTTTATGTATGGATCTACGATACTTTCTAATGCATTAATTCTTAGATCGATGGATATATGCTTATCAAATATATTAGTTTTTCCAAATCATGCCATCTCCAACTGTTAAGGCAACATTAGGCATTAAGGCAAGCAGTCGTATGCTGCATTATCCTTTTTGCATTTGCACTGAATGGGGAGTGCTAAGTAGAAAATGAAGAAAACATAAGCTTGCAAAGGACAAGCAAATCCTACTGCAGGGCAACGTAGATATTTGACATTTTCACATTTTTCATTCATTGCATTTTGAAATTCATGCTATCGCCAGACAGTAGCCCCACCAAGCAGGCCATTCAACCAACTTACTTTACTTTGCAATTGTCCTGTATTTGTATGCTCCGTTGTCCACTTCACCGGCTTTTCCTCAAACCAACATGTGAAGACCGACGTATAACTGCAAACTCATCGTGATTCGTTATTGCAAACTTTGTTACTCCTCCATCTTAATTTACTCATGCAGTACAATAAGTTAGCGTCCTTGCGTCCTTTTTGAAAAATTTTCATCTGCTTTTTTACAATTTTTCAATAAAGTTTTTCTCTTTCTCTTTGCACTTTACATTGCAGATGAATCATTTATTGAGTTTCTTAATCCAAATCATCGTGAAGTGCTTGAGAAGCACGATAAGGAAATACGTAAACGCGATGGACAGAAAGGCAGCGCTGCTGCACCTGGTGGTGAAAAATGGATTTACTTGGACACATACAGTCGTGTACCGGTAAGTACTTGTAATTGGGTGTAGAAAAGTGACTAAAGTGTTGAGAAACTAAAGGAAAGAATTTAAGACCAATTCTTGTGTTAAAACTAAATTTTTGGAGTGAAAGTATTACCAAGGAAAAGATACAACAGTTCTCTAGTTTCAAAAAATTGTTCACTTTTTCTTCCTGCCATTCCCTTTCTTGCATATTGTTCACTTACTTTCTTTCAGGAGAATCTCATTACTGACTTTTGCAAGAAGACACAAGAATATTGTCCGCCTGGCCCACAGGGCCCACCAGGTATAATAGGACCCAAGGGTTTGTCAGGCCCTCCTGGACTACCCGGTATACCTGGGCCAAAAGGCAATCGCGGCGATGTTGGTCTTCCCGGACCGCCTGGCGTAGATGGTACACCTGGTGAGTTTTGTAATATTCTTTGACACTGCGTCTTGGACTTGGTTTTAATATTAAGTCTTGGTTTTGGTTATGATATTGGGCATTATGTCTTGGTATCGGCCTTGGTGTTAGTCATGATTTTGACTTGATCTTGACCTGGATATTGAAGAAATTGGTGAAGAGTGTTGAATATCCAAAGTTTTTAAATTTAATTTTTTTAAATCAACTATAAAGACCGAATTGCAGTCTTGGCCTTGATTATCAGCTTGACCAATACCAAGACCATGTGAATTACCAAAACCTAGTCTAAGGCAAATACCAATACTGATTTCGCACGTCACTAGGGGTGATGGGACCACGCGGACCCAAAGGTGATATTGGCATACCCGGACGTACTGGCCTTGATGGACGTGATGGTGTACCGGGCGAGCCTGGATTGGATGGTGTGCCAGGACGTGCTGGCAGCGACGGTATTCCCGGTAAAGATGGTGAAAAGGGACGCGATGGTAAAAATGGAGAAGATGGTAAAAATGGAAAGGATGGTTCACCTGGCTTGAAAGGCGCCCAAGGACCACCGGGTGATCGAGGCCTAAAAGGTGAGTCATTACCGCTACTGATTATTTTGTGCAACACACAAATCTGAATGAGATCTCAATAGCATTCCTTGAATTATTTAGGGCCGCTGATTCTAAATCTGGCAACCGTTTTTCCTTTCAGGTCTGAGATTATCGTAATTGGTGTGTCTTACCATTTTTTTTTGGAGTGAAGTTGATATAGCCAAAAGTCTGTTAAAATCAATTGCTACATGTTTGATGGTTGAGAAAAAGTTTCGCATGTTGAACCAAGATATTTTTTTTTTCCTGAAATAACAATTTCCTCTGAACCCCCGTTATTGCCTTTTTGTGGTATTTTATATGCCCTTTTTTGAATACTTTTCCATTATTATTTTTTTTAAGGAAAATGTGCCCCATAAAAAGTTAGTTAGGATGACTGAAAATGTTACCGATTTTAAGCAATAGGGTCTCAACTGTAAAACTGTGATTTAAGTGATTTAGCTTCACCAAATTCAGAACCAGTGACCCAAAATTAGTCAAAAACGGTTATCGAGATCTCATTCTGATTATGATCCCCTCAAGTTGTTGTACTGTTTTATTGTTATATATTTCTTTTTCAATAAAAGCAACCACAACCTATCACTGTAGTTAATCTGGAGTGCTTAGTTAGTTGGTTTTTCATGAACTCTGACAGGCTGAAAATACTAATTTAGACAGGGTTAAGCCTCTATGTTTTGAACTTTTTTATCCTTTTTTCCTAGTACTATGCTGCTCTTGTTTGTAATTCCTAAAACCTGTGACTGCTTTGATTCTCTTTTTTTGTTTGCTTTTTTAACTTTTCCTTATTCTAGTTTTTTCGAGCTTGAGTTGAAGTTTTTGCAATATTGCACAGTGGGCCTGAATACAAAAGAAATACTTATAAGCAAATTACATTCTTTTGCATTAACTTGGCTTTGTTGCAAGATCTTAAGAAAAGAGAAAACATTGATCCAGGCATGATATCCATAGATAATGATTCATATCTGGACTAGAAGTCGTTGCAGTAATATTGCACTTATGAGCATAGCGAAATCTCTCTCACTCTCTTTCGATAAAACTATGACGAAGGCTTGGGAATAACGGCGCTAACAATTTGTTTTTATAGATATCATTTAGGAGATACCTTGCTCTTAGAGTGCCCATAAGCTAAATGAGAAAAACGTTGATGACGAAATATGTTGAGAAATGCTGACAAAATCGAAAAATGTTGACTATACGAGTGTTGCCTTTTAAGTTTCTGCAATATAGTATTCCTTGTGTTTTCTAATAAAAATTTTTATAACAGTTGAAATGGTTGACATATTTAAGGGTATGTTACTTCAGAAGTTATACGCTTAAACCATTTGTCGAAGCGCTTTTACCAGTCCGAAGGTGATAGCTCCAAAACACAAGCTTAAAACGCTTCAATCAATTCTTCGGGTGATGTAAATCATTGTGCAGGCATCTGATTTTGCGTCTCAAGTCGGGACTGTAAGGTGGATGACCCATAAATTCAATTTTTTGAATGCTCAAATGCTCGCATGTTTCAGCCAATGTATGGGAGCTTTCATTGTCTTTGTGCACAGTGATTTGTCGCTTTAGATTGGTTTCTTTGATATTATCGAAAACTTCTTCCAAACAAATGGTCCATGTGCCACGCTAAACTAATGGTCTTGTGGTGTTCAAGAGAGATAGTAGCCACGTGACCGGTTTTTGTAAAAAAACACGAAACCATTTGCTTCGTAACGCTCCGACGTCGCACAACTTTTGTTTTATTTTTTTCAAATGGAAAAATCCAAAAAATTATTGGTTTTTTTTGTATCGAGTTCGCACACAAAAATCCGAGATTCATCACCCGTGCAAATGGTGAAGACGTTTTTGGAACCATCTATGATGAATTTGTAAAGCGTTCGACGGCACCATTTGTCTAGACATCCCTCGTTTTTCCGATAGGTCACATGGCGGTCTTGTTGAATTAGTTTTCGCACAGCATCGAAATTTTCTGGCACAACAGCTGTTTTTGCACGATCTTTGAATGTATGTTCTGAAGTCCGTCCTTGCTTTACTTTTTCGACCACTCATACTCTCTGGTTTTAAATAGTGCTTCGTCACCAAATCCCTTTTTAAGTCGATCGATACACCCTTGCTAAGATGACCCTACTCGAAAATCGCAGAAAACTATCGTTTGGAAATTTTCACGAGATAATTCCATTTTTTGTATGAATTGAATTTTTCAAGTGCATAAAACACAATACTATAATGCGAACCGAAAGATTAGGTCTAAAAAAACGTGCCCTAAAAAATATCAAACTTTTTAAATTTGCACCCCGGAAAACACTAAGGGTTCTATATTTTAGAAACTTAAAAGGCAAGCTACGTGGTTGAAAAATATTGAAAAACTCAAAAAAGGTCGAAAACGTTTGAATGATTTAGATAGGAATGCAGACATTATCTTATCAAATACACTATGCCTCTTTGCTGAAAAGTATTATAATTTGAGATATTTTTTCATGGTCTAGTTGCCATTACATATGAATTTTTTTTGTCTTTATTTATTAACTTGAAGTTTTCTTTAAAGAAATTTTCAGGAATTTCTTTACAGTAAGAGAGTTTTATGGGTTTTTTTTTGGTTTGTTTGTTTTTTCTAGCTTTCCAAGATTTGTTTTGTTTCCGGTTATTTTTGCTTGTATGTCTAGAGGTTCATCCGTTATTTAGCTGGCATTTTTTCATTGTTGTTTATTTGCATTTTCTCTGACGTTTCAGTAAATTCCAAACTTGGCCTGTTTTCTGTTGTTTCTTCATTCCTCAGTAACTCTTCTGAGAGCATATCCTACAGGCTGAAGTGAGCAATCTGTAAAATTCCAACAGTTCCCTATACTTTGCTACTGAAACTGGCCATTGTTGGCTACGATTTAAATTACTTTTCAAGTTCCTTTTTTTATACTTTTTGGCGTGATTTATAGCTAGAGTGGGTTATCGCTAAAGCAGAGTTGCCATCGCAAATAAAAAAACAGACACACTTACACACTCACGCTGCTAAATGTTTCTTTTACATTTTAAAGCAGAAATGGATTGCATTCTGTTTTTTTTTCATCGGCTTCATCTTTATGTTTCGCTGGCATTTTATACTTCATTGTTTTCTTTTACCTTTTCTGGGTCGACAGCTTGAGTGCGGGGCGTATTGTTGTTGGTGGCCATGCTTGGTTTACCCACTACTTGGTTTTAACTTTAACTTGTAATTGATTTATTTTCTCCGCTGGTTAGGCTGCCATTTGATGCTTGAACGCGTTCAACTTTGCATCTAATTTACCTTAAATTTACACATTCGTTATGTGGAGTAGTCCTGGTGCTTTCTGCAGTTTTTTTGCTCTTTTTTTTTTTTTTTTTTTTCCTTTCACATTTTGAGTGCCCTATGGCACACCGATGACTGGCCTGCTTTGATTTTTCAATTAAAATTTAAAAGCCCACGTGTTCTCTTTGCCAACATGCTTTTAGCTGAAATGCAAATTTAATTTTAAGTTTGACCTAACTTTAAGTGCCGTGCCTTCAAGTTAGAAAAAAGTTTTCCTTCCGAGCGCAGTCCCCTGCCCCTACAAAAGATTTCACATTTTACATAAATTTGCGGAAATGTTCGGAAGTTGTCGTTGAAACCTTGCAAATTTCCCATTGGCTTCCTTCCTTTTTGCTGTTTTTCGAACGTTTGAATATGAAATCCGCTTATTTATCACTAACTTGCTGGGCGTTCTTGCCTGAAAACATCAATCATTTGACATAGAAATGTTTTAGCCATATTGATTTTTTTTTATGATTTTTGTGAGAAAAATCATGCATGAACATACGGACGATGATAATATGATGACATGTTTGTTAATTGGCAAAATTTTGGTTTATATGTATAACATAAGCACGTACATACATACATGTATTGCGGTAAGGTTGACAGTGGCTTCATGTGTTTTCGTTGGCCAAAACACTGTAACTTATGAACTAACTGGAAAATTTCAGTTTTTTTATACCCTACATCCAGAGTATTTATATTCACTTTGTCCTTCCGTTTGTAAGGCAGAGAAGGAGGCATGGCAGACATAGAAAAATATATATATTCTTAATCAGCGTCACCTCCTGGGTCGATATAGCCATGTCCGTCTGTCTGGCTGAATGGCTGGCTGTGTGTGGAAATCCATTATTTTGGGAAAACTGAGCAATATAATTCAATCGAAAAGTTTCTGAAATTTAGTGTACTTAGTGTTTTCTGATGCAAATTTTTATAGGAGTTGAAAAGTTTGACATTTTTTAAGATATATTTCTTCAGACGTCATGCGCTCAAACCATTTGTCGAAGAACTTTTTCAGACCTTTTTTGGCCACTCATACACTCTGGTTTTGGAAATCATAAGAATTTATCAGTTGGAACTTTTCGCGAGACAATTTCATAGCTTTTATATCATTTTATGCTTTTTTATTGACTTAAGGCAGATTTTTAAATTTTATCAGCGATTCTCGTTGCATACAACTTTCTCAACATACCTACAGTTTTGGATTTAATTTTTGAAAACTATTCAATATTTTTCAACTACATTTCTTACCTCTAGCAACGTTTTTAGTTTTGTTTCGATTATTTTGAACTCTTTCTGCATTTTTTCATGTTTTAAGAACATTTTGTAACTTTAGCAACATTTTTGTTTCTTTTCAAAATATTTTTTTAATTTATTTTTTTTTTTATTACGTAAAGCAACGCTCGGGGATAGCCCCTATAAATGTAATGCACCGTGTTGATTTGTAGAAAGGAAATAGGTTAAAGGGTTGGGGCAGTAAAAGAGTAGTGTCGATGAATATTTTTCTTAAATCTACCTATAGGGGAAAGCGCTCGCATGTAGATTATTCCACAACTTAATCGTGCGACCAAAGAACGAATTTTCCCTATTCTATTAAACACCGTTCCAACGCAATAGGGATGGGAAAAAATATACGAACTGACGGAACCAGTCCATAAATCCCATGATGTATATAAGAAACACACCCAACGTTACGAAGGTGTTCAAGAGAATCAAAAGAAGATACAACATCTGCATCCTCAATCATCGCACGACGTTGAATTCTGGCAGCTCCAAAGCATCTGAAGAATGATTAATGGTCGATGACAGAAGGTCATCGATGAAAACAAGAAGAAGAGACGGGGATAGGACCGAACCCTGTGGAACTCCAGCGTTAATGGAGTATTCATTAGATGTGAAACCGTCTACGACAGCACGTATAGAACCTCTTTACAGCTATGTAGGTTGGTCCAATTTTCTAGTTTTGAGAAAAATCAATTAAATGATTTTTGGAAATTTAAGTTACTTTGATTTTGGACTTTCCTAGTTTTGTTTTTGTTTTTTTTTCTAATTACTATACAATGATGCCACCATAAAGCGCTTTGGTTAAAGCAGATTTTGCATGAAACCAAGATGATTACCATAGGTTACTTAACTCATAAATGATAATTTAGGAGTTACCTAGTTGTAGTATTAAGGTGACATTATCAAAACTTTTTTTCCAAATTTTTCAGCCTTATCATCATTTTTTGATTTCATCAGCATTTTTCAATGTATTTTCCACTTTGTTCAACATTTTTGTATTTCACAAAACATTTTCCAGCTTTAGCAAGATTTTTCGATTTTACCAACACTTGTTAGACTAAGACTTAAGACATTTTCAAAATTTTTCCAGTTTTTCAAAATTTCTCAAATTTTTGCAATATTTTTCGATCAATATTTTTTAGCATTATCAACCGTTTTCAACGTTAGAATCGTTTTTCAACATTGTCAACATTTCGATTTTTTAACGTTCATTTAAAATTATGTTGACTTTTAAGCAATTTTCAATTTAAATGGCTTAAAGACCTGCATACTAATCCCAAAAATGCAACACACACACAAATAGAGTCATGCAACATCTTTATTTTGCTGTGTTGCATGAAAAATTCATCGATTTCCAGTTAAACGAACTGTAAAATGCAACCCAAAATGCAGCGACAACCAAAAACCACGGAAGTGAAACTGATGAGCATTGTTGTTGTTGCAACAAAAACAACAACTGCAACAGCAGCAGTAATGATGACGTTGACATTGATGATGACGAAAGACTTATGAAAATTAATTAAGTGACAATTGCTGACAGCTGGTACATTTTTATTGTTGCTGTTGCCATTGTTGTTGTACTCTTTTGCTACAATGTAACTGACTTTATTGTTATAAAACAGAGGATTAGCAACGGAAAAGGAAAACTTTTCAAATTAAGTTAACGGCACACTTGTATATCCTTACGTCCATGTGTGTGTGTGTGTCGCATTTATGCATGTGTGTACTTGCCTTTTGGATGTTTGCTGCTGTAAGCAACAGTAGCTCTAAAGTTTAAAAATTTTCCGAAAAACTTTCAAGGAAATTTGAATTGCAAAGTGACAAAGTACCGAGTACGAGTACCTCTCTGTACCTCTAGTACGTATGTAAGTTCTATCTGTTACTCAGTCATGTCAACTTGATATTTTTAAGGTTGTTGGTGTTGTTCTGCTCTGAGTTCTGTATGTTACTTTGTAACTTTTAACGAGAATTTTGCATAACTTGTTGCTGCAAAAAGATTAAACTTGTTAAATATTTATTTATTTATTTAAATAATTTTACTGTAAGTCAACAAGTTTTAATGTATCGAATGAAACTGTTGGCCAACATTAATGTGTAACAACTTTTGAAGACTTAAATGTTTTTTTTTGTTAAAGTTCAATGACTTCATACATTGTTATTTATTGAGTATTTATCCATAGAAAAAAAAAAGTTTTTTTCATAATCAGAGAGTTATTTTATGTAGAAATTTTATAGATCACGGGAAAAATAATTCATTTGTTAACCAGTGTAGTCGAAATTGAAACCTTCATAGTAAACTTAAGAAAAACATTTGGAAAAAGCTTATTATAAATGTTTTTATATAAAATTTTCCAAATGTTTTTGTACAACATTTTAAAATTGTTTTTTAAATTTTTTTATAAACATTTTGTAAGTGTTTTTTAAATTTTTTTATAAGTTTATTAAATAACATTTGCCAAATATTTTTATATTAAATAATAAAAAAACTTTATGTCTACTGCGAATCGAACCTATTACCTCCAAGTTTAGAGTCGACAATCTTATCAACTCTGAACTCCTACTATGCTCGATAAGGCATTGAAAAAATAAAATAAGAAATTTTCGTACGTTTGGAAAACGATTATGAAAACATTTGGAAATAAATATTTTCTAATTTTAACCTTACAAATCAATTGTGAAAATTCTAAAAAATAATCGTTCTCCAAACGTTTGAAAATTGGAAATTAAATTTTTGCAAGCGTAAAGGTTCTACAAATGTTTTTTGTAAAGTTAAGAAAATCAAGAGTTATTGAGAAATTTGAAAATTCTAAAAGATGTAAAAAAAGTTGATGAAGTTAAAAATTCACAAAAAAAAAATTTAAAAATCGAATATCATTGAAAAATTTTGACAGTGTTGGAAAATGTTAAGAAATATTGAGAAAATTAAAAAATTATTAAAGGTGCAAAACAAATTTTCAGTTTTTCAAAGTGAACATTTTAACCAACTACCCACATTAACATAAACCTCAAGCCATTTACATACATACTTACAAGCAAATCTTAAAATCTTTTTGTTGATTATGATTTGAATTAATTATGACAAGCTGTCAATTGCACAGTCCTGCAGGCAGTCAGACAGCTGAAATTGACAGCTGTTGGATTTACAAAATGCATTAACAGCTAAAAATCTTTCGAACGAAGTAGGCGTTTTAACGATATACATACATGCACGTGTAGGTGTGACAATCATACGTATGTATATTGTGTAGGTGTGCAAAAGAATTGCGACACGTGTGGGCTGTCATTGCCAAATAAATAATTAAAATGCAGACAATATTTGTATAATTAATTAAATTTAATGCAATATCGATTTAATTCATGCGGAAAATTTAAAGCCTGTGATTTGGCAGTCTTTTGCTTTTGCAGCTTAAAATGTTTCTTGCAGTGAAATTACGTTATGCTGCATTTGTTGCACCACACTGTAGAATTTGTACAATTTGGCAGTGCAAAAAGCAGCGCGTAAACAACCACTTTATATCCTGCCCTTAAATTCAGTTTTTTTTGTATTTAGCATTCATTTATTTACTTACATTTTTGCAGGTATTGCTGGTCCCCGCGGTCGTCCTGGTAAATCTGGCACTAATGGCACACCCGGTATACCTGGCACCAATACATGGAAAGTGCAATTGGTTAATGGCAGCTATTCAAATAATCTCCTTATACCGCCGTCCATAGCAGGTAAGTTCAATTTAATCAAAAGCAATTGCCAGTGCAGTGCTTTGCTGTTGCTGCCAAAAAATGAAAAAAAGGGGGGATGTTGCACACGAATGGCAGCCGCTTGTAAAAGTACATCTGTATATGTCGTACGTTGCCATTTGGCATCACGGCACAGTTGTTGCTGCAAGAACAATGCGTGAAATTCGCAATTTGTTGCATGTGTAATGTGGCGTTGACTGGCTGCATGTTGCTGCTGAATTTAAATGTTGCTCATTTCGCAATTAGTAATTTGTTGCTTAATGAGTTTGGGTGTGACGCATTTGAATCCGTGTGGGTGGTATGACTGACATTTTAAAAGCGTTCTATCTGCACAAAGTGCAAAGTGGGGCCTAACACGATGGCTCCACTATCACGTTTAATTGTTGAAAGTTGTATTCAAGTGTTCTGACAGTTGGAGGAGGAATTTTTGGCTTTGTGTTTTCATTGCAATTTAACAAATTAAATGAAAACATTTCGTTTCGAATTAATTTAATGAAATACCAGATGTTTTCTTGACGTTACTGCAATTTTAGTTGTGACTTTTGAAATATTTTAAAATCAAATTTCTGAACTAAAATGGTTTAAGTTAATTTTACAATTTTACGGAGGTGGGGAGGGGGGGCTGTAATCAAAATTAATGTTATCTAGCACAAAAGTTAAAAGACTTTCCAACAATTTTGCCGAACTCGAATGTAAATATTTTACTTCAAAATAACGACTGTTGGAAGAGGTTGCCGAGAAATTTAATTTGATTTGTGATATAAAAGCATTACGATAGATTATTACCTTTTTTACTTTATGTACAATTCATAGCACAAGAAAAGAGTTAATATCCTTGTCAAAGTTTTCTATCGTTAATTACTAACACATGCTTTATATTCAATAAATTTCCAATATAAACAAAAAACTTTCATCAATGACCATATTACTTATATTTTTTATTCATTTTGCAATAATTGCTAATGAGAAAAACCGTGAAGAAGATGAAACCCACCATTGAAATCTAATACCCGTGCCATCTACCTGCGCATTTTAACTGAACATCCTACATTCATTTAAAGTCAATTTAGTGAAAATCTATGCGAACATGTAGCATCGCTCCTCCGCAATGCATGAGTACTTGTATTCGAACAAGGAGCAAGGTGCAAGGAATTGCAACAAAGGAATCTATTCGTGTTAATTAGAAAATATTGCACGCGTTGCAAGTGTGTGTGTGTGCAACAGCCATTAAATGAGTTTTGCGTTGTCTGTCTACCCTTGGGGTTGGTGCTATGTTCGTCCATTCAATGTACCATTATTGAGACATTCATTAAGCGTAAATGCTGCATTTGTTAACGAACGACATGCTGCAATTGTCGACTTTTGCACTGATTTTCTTCGCCACATTTTTCAAGGCACTGTGGGTCAATGAAGCAACTATTTAATATGAAAAAGTGCTAAAAGTTTTGAAGCATTCAAGAATAACTTAAAAATAATAATTAATTTATTTCTTACTAATAAGTTTGATTCAGATGACGTTGTTGGTTCGAGCTTACTGTTCAATGTGTTTTAGTAAAAACACCAATAAAGGCACAAGGCAAAATGCATAAAAGGATTAGTGCAGAAGAGTGCAGCTTTTGAAAAAAAAAAAAAAAAATACACTGAAAAAATTTTTTTTTTCTATTTGCTTGACTGAAATTTTTATTAACTCTCATTACTACGAGTTTGTCGTATTTTTATTTTGAAACCCTTGCGAGTACGTAGACCTGGTCGCTAAAGGGTTAAGCAAATTTGGTTCTTGGAGCGCTCTTTTTATTTTTTAAATATTTTTATTTAAAAGTAAATTTTATTATAATTATTTACCGATCCTCAAAATCGTGGTATATTTTACAATCATCAAGTTATGAGTTTTTGAAGTTGTTCAACGGTGTGTTTATCATAGGTCGTAGTTGCACATGCACTACCTTATATGGTTGCCACCGTCAGTAGGGTGTTGATCCACTGTATGCTGTTGCTGCTACTTAAAGAACTTTTGTGGAAAATTGGTATTTTCAATGGTTTGTATTTTTCTTTTGTTTTCTCAACTCTGCAGATGCCAATGCGCCGCACATACAACGCACTCTGATTGTCGAAGAGGGAAAGACATTGAACATCAGCTGTGGTGCTACCGGGAATCCTTTGCCGCATGTTGAGTGGCGTCGAGATGACGGTCGCACCATTAATATTAATGGTGTAGAAAGTAAGTGAAAATGCGTAAACGTGTAATGTAATGGGCAGGTGTTTTAATACTAAATTAAACTATTACTCTTAAAATAATTGCTTTTTTAAAGTTTTACACTTTGACTTCATGATATGCAGTGCTTTTACTTAGCTAGTGCATAATATGTTTTTGAATCATAATTTTTAGTTAGTATTTTTGATCAAATTTTTTTAATGCTTTTTATTTACTATTTTTACTACTATTTATTGTATTTTCTTGTTTATTTTTTTAGTTAGTAATTTTGATTTAAGTTTTTTAATGATGATATATATGTACTGCCATCGTCATACTATTTCTTACTACTATTTTTTACTATTGCTTTTACTACTATTTTTACTACTATTTTTATTACTATTTTTACTACTATTTTTATTACTATTCATTATATTTTCTTGTTAATTTTTTTAGTTGGTATTTTTGATTTAAGTTTTTTGGTTAAATTTTTTTAATGCTATCGAAGAGATATATAACCAAGAGACGCCAAGAAGCACTGGAGCAATTTTTTAGGGTTTGTAGTAGCCAAAGACGGTAGCTTTGACGAATGGCACACAGTGCGTTGAGCTCATACAAAAAATGGTCAAAATTAGAAGAAGTGGTTGGATATCGATGAAATTTGGTACTTTAAATAATTTGGGGCTGCTGAGCTCAAAAATGATATCAGATTTGTTGTAAACTTTATAGTTTTGCTAAAAACCAGGTGCTTAGGACGATTTTCTTAAGGGGACATTCGCTTTTGTAATTGAAAAGAAAAACACTTTTTAAAAATTTTATTATGAAAAAACTATTATGGTTATTGACAAAATTTCTTTTGGACATTGTTAAACGCTGTTTAAGAAATATGAAAAAAAAAAATTTTTTTATTTTTAGTTTACCTTGGCTGCTGTAGAGGGCGCCATCCAAAGGTACTTTTTAAACGGTAGGAAATATTTTAGACCTCCTGTAACAGATTTTTGAAAAATTCAAAGTGGATTTTATTCTTGAGGCTCAAACCTATACAATAAGTCTTTAAAATTCATACTTTTTTATGTTTTGAAGTTTTTGTACGAATATTTATGAAAAATGCGAAAAAATTGAGGGACTTAACTATTTTTTAAAACTTTCAGAGGCTTATTGTTTAGTATTTTTTATGAGTAATCGAATGCTTCTACAGCAGCCAAGGGAAACTAAAAATAAAAAAATAAATTTTTTTTCATATTTTTTGGACAATACTTAACAATGTTCAAAAGAAATTTTGTCAATAAATATAACAGTTTTTTCATAATAAAATTTTTAAAAAGTGTTTTTTTGTTTTCAATTACAAAAGCGAATGTCCCCTTAAGTCCCATGTATAACGATTTTTTTATTTATCTTCAAAATATGTGTTTTTGTAATATACGTAGTAGAAATAATGTTTTATGTACTTTTGAAACCATTTGTGTCAATAAAAAAAAAAAAATTTTATAGACGGAGAGCCAGCGCTTGGCTGACCCTCCTCATAGTATCAAAGCTGAATTTTTTTGTGAGTGTTCTTCCAATAGTAGGTATGAACTTCTGTTCTAGTGAATTCCTGAGAGGTGGTGCCTACGTGAGATATCGGGCGCAAAAGGTCGAGAAAAACAGTTTTTTGCAAATATCTCGCTAACGGTTATATCTACAAAAAAATTAACTTCCACAATTTTGTAGCTCATTAAATTTCATATCGAAAAGTGGCACAAATTGTTTTCGCACGACCTATAGTTTAGGAGATATGGTCCAGTGAAATAAGACTTTCCAACCCAACATATAAAATCCATAATTTTTATTCTTCTAGTCGACCTATTTTTTAGTTTCATATTATGCACCAAAGTTCGAGACCGATTTCACTGTCGTACAAATGTTATTCAGGCGCAAAGGTCGAGAAAATTAGTATCTCGCTAACGCTTATTTCCACAAAAAAATGGTGCTCCACAATTTTGTAGCTCAGAAAATTTCATATCAAAAAGTGGTGCAAGTTATTTTCGTACGACCCACAGTTTAGGAGATATCCTATTCATAGAATCATGGCTGAATTTTTTTGTGGGTATTCTTCTAATAAGGAATTCTAACTTTTGTTTTAGTTAAATCGTGAGAGGTGGTGCCTTCGCGAAATATCGGGTGCAAAAGGTAGAAAAAATCAGTTTTTTGAAAGTTGATTTTGAAATTACTGTAACTATGCCTACGTCATGGTATCATGGCTGCATTTTTTTGTGGGTATTTTTCCAATAGTGGGTACTGACTTTTGTTTCAGTCAAACCGTGAGAGGTGGTGCCTTCGTGAGATATCGGGTGCAAAAGTCGAGAAAATCAGTTTTTGAAAATTGATTTTGAAATTACTATAACTATGCCTACGTCATGGTATCATGGCTGCATTTTTTTGTGGGTATTTTCCCAATAGTGAATACTGACTTTTGTTTCAGTCAAACCGTGAGAGGTGGTGCCTTCCTGAGATATCGGGTGCAAAAGTCGTGAAAATCAGTTTTTTGAAAATTGATTTTGAAATTACTATAACTATGCCTACGTCATGGTATCATGGCTGCATTTTTTTGTGGGTATTCTTCCAATAGTGGGTACTGACTTTTGTTTCAGTCAAACCGTGAGAGGTGGTGCCTTCGTGAGATATCGGGTGCAAAAGTCAAGAAAATCAGTTTTTTGAAAATTGATTTTGAAATTACTATAACTATGATCGATATCTCGCGAAGGCACCACCTCTCACGGTTTGACTAAAACAAAAGTTGATACCCACTACTGCAAAAATAGCCACAAAAAAATTCAACCATGATACTATGACGTAGGCGTAGTTATAGCACTTTGAAAATCAACACTCATATTACTATGTACACTTGTATGCGGAAAATACCTTAAAATAGGATATCTTCTAAACTGTGGGTCGTACGAAAATAATTTGCACCACTTTTTGATATGAAATTTTCTGAGCTACAAAATTGTAGAGCACCATTTTTTTGTGGAAATAAGCGTTAGCGAGATACTAATTTTCTCGACCTTTGCGCCTGAATAATTTTTTGTACGACAGTGAAATCGGTCTCGAATTTTGGTGCATAATTGAAACTAAAAAATAGGCCGACTAGAAGAAAAAAAATTATGGATTTTATATGTTGGGTTGGAAAGTCTAATTTCACTGGACCATATATCCTAAACTATAGGTCGTGCGAAAACAATTTACAGCACTTTTCGATATGAAATTTAATGAGCTACAAAATTGTGGAAGTTATTTTTTTTGTAGATAAAACCGTTAGCGAGATATTTGCCAAAAACTGTTTTTCTCGACCTTTTGCGCCCGATATCTCACGTAGGCACCACCTCTCAGGAATTCACTTGAACAGAAGTTCATACCTACTATTGGAAGAACACTCACAAAAAAATTCAGCTTTGATACTATGAGGAGGGTCAGCCAAGCGCTGGCTTTTAGTCTATTATATTTCATGTAAATTTTTTATTTTGAGCATTTTAAAACAAAAAAAAAAAAAAATATTTGTAGGACGAAGTAGGAAAAGCTATTTGCAGTTCCTGATTATATAGAATCCGTACTAGAAGACTAAATAAAAAAAGGCACTTATTTTTATAAGATTTGTTTTTTTTTTTTTCATCGAAATTTGTCAATTTCTGAAGTTTTTCATTTGATAATATCATATATTAAAACCACTACAATATATCGTCGCCCGAATTCTCATTTGCCCCATACGCATATTTGTTAAAAAAACAAAAGTAAATAACTTGCGTTTTTTTCGACAAAAGATATGTTATTTTGCTTTTTTAATGAATATGCTTATGGGGCAAAAGAGAACTCAGACGACGATATATTAAATTATGTATTTTCAAAAATTTTTTAATATAATTTATTTACCTAAATATCATTTATAATAAAAAACTTTACTTCGTTTAGTTTAATCAAAACACAAATTTTTGATAATTATTTGTTTAAGAGAACCCAAAACGAGTTGAAGAAAACATGATTTTTTTTGAAAAAAACTCAACTTTGAAGTGTCACAGCATAGCCAAAACTGAGTTTTTCCCCTAAAGATTTTGTTTTTATTTTATTGATACAATTACCTGTCGATTGATATCAATATTGTTAGGTTTTGAGTCACAAAAAATTTTGATTTTTGTCTATGGGCCAACGCAGTGTGTGGCAGCGTAATTCAACCAAAAAATCTGTATATATCTCTTCTTATCCGGAAGCGAAGAGATATAAATAGATTGTTTGGTTGAATTACACTGCCGTTCAACTTCTAAATTCGTCAAAGCTAGCTAATACAAACTCCAAAGAATTGCTTCGATGCAATTTATTTTCTTGTTAATTTTTATTTGATATTTTTGATTAAAGATTTTAAATGCTAATTATTTTTACTGCTATTGTTACTACTTTTTCTCATTTCTATTTTTACTACTATCTTACTACCATGTATTTTTTGCCACATAAGTTGGGACACTTTCAAAAATCACAAAGTGATCCAAAAAGTTAAGTTAATCTGCATGATATTATTTTTATTAGAACATTTATTGAAACGTAATGTTTCAAAGAAACAATTTGGGTAAAAATATATCATTCCGCCTAATATGATTCGCAGTTTGTGCAGGTGAAGAAACTGTTCCGCATATTTTATATTTAAGGTACTTCTTGTGCGAGACACAAGATACGCGAAGCAACTCTTTTAACCAGCTTTAACAATGCATCGTCATCAATGGTTGAAATGTCTTTAATTTTATCATTCACTTTTTGGGTATACCTTGCCAAACTGCTTTCTGGGATTTTATAAGCTTTTCTGGTGGATCGAGTGCCTTAGCCAATTTTATTTCTTTGATCTCTGCGACCAATTCATTGAAATCGGTAATTCCACGATCGGTTTTTCGTGTGTTAGTAAACTTGCCAAACTCATGGCACATAAATGCGTCACAATCTTCAAAAATTCATTAATAAATGCTTTTTAATTATTATAAATACAATTGCATTCATCAAATAATGTAAAAATATAATTTAAATGGTATCACAATGCCTTGGAATAAAAAAAAGTGCTGTCCCGACTTATACGACATGAGTGTCCCAACCTTTACAAAGTTGCCGTTTCGTGAAAGCCCAAAAATAATATTTGCCACAACAATACATTTCAATTACTCTTTCACGCAATGAAAATACACTGAATACAAGACACATTGAACACACTTACATGAAATAATTGGCTTAAATTCGGCAAATTACCAACACGCAGAAACTATGGAAAAGATCTTTTCGATATGACAATTTACTCTTTGTTTGGAATGGATTTAATCAACAAGACTTCTTCGATCTTTTGCACATGAAACGTTAGGTTATAAACAGACTTTACTTTGACAGTTGAAACATAAGTGTTCCCAGTATCGGAAATTCAAGAAAAATGGCTGTCCCAACTTATACGGCGTCCCAACTTATACGGCGTCCCAACCTATACGACATTCCCCTACTATTTGTTTTTATATATTTTACTGCTATCGTTATATTATTATCTATATTATATATTTGAATACTGCGTTTTCTACTATTTTAACTACTATTTTTTATTACTATTTTTTGCTACTATTTTCACTACTATTTCCACTACTATTTTCACTATTATTTTCACTACTATTTTCACTACTATTTTTTACTGCTAGTTTTTTTGCTATTCATTATATTTTTTGTTGTTTTTTGTATCGCCATTACTATTTATTGCCATTTTTATATCATTTTTCATACTTTTTTTATTACTTGTAATTACATACTACTCTTTTAATTTTCTTTTTGTTGCTCTTCTTTTCTTAATGCATTTACAGTGTCTTCAGTGAGTGGCCAATTTTTGATATTTCGCAACATCACTCGTAACCAAATGGCGGCGTATACTTGCTATGCCGATAATGGCATCGCACCGGTGGCAAATGCCACATACTTGGTCGAAGTGCAGTGTAAGTACCAAGTAGGAGACTACATACGATAACGCATATGGGTCTTCTTTTCATTATTTGTATTTACTGTGCCGCCAAGTCCCACTTGTAATTTTCTGCGCTTAATTGCTTTATTTATGAGTTTTCTTTTATTTTCGATTTTGTCCTTTGGTTTTTCTGCAGATTTTTAATTTTCTTTTGGGCTTCCTTTTCATATTTTTTTTTCTGTTGTTGTTTTTGTTTGTGGTAATAAATTGTCATACTGCTTGATATAAATTTCGAAAAGTCATCATTGCGGAATGAAGTTTTTATTGCCATCGACATTTTATGTGTTGTGGGTTTTCAATAAATCTCGTTAATACGAAATTAAAAGGACAATGGGATTCAGATAAAAAAAGAAAGAAAGAAAGAAAATAAAAAGCGGTGATTCTAACTACAGCAACAATTGTCGAAAATGTGCTGCCCCATAAAAATCTTCCAATTAAAAAGAACTCAAAAATGGATAATATATTTTGATCTAAAAATCTTCTACTTAAGTTTTCGATAATTTCTTGCTATCCCGAAACTTTTACTTTTATCCTTTTTTTTCTTTGTAATTTAGCATTTTATAAAATCATATTCGTGATAATACCATTGAATTTTTTTCACATTTTATCACTAACAGTTGCACCAATGATTTCGATTTATAGAGATATGATTTATGCTGAATATGGACATAGCGCCTCACTGGAATGTTTGGTAAGTTTTGCTTGTAAAATTTAATAAAACTAAAATAACCGAATAAAAGTGTGTGGTTGGTCTGACAAATATATTAGTATGTCAATTTGCCACACAAAAATGCAAAACAATATGTGGAAATTCTAGAAAACATTTATAAAACATTCCCGTTGCATGCTTTTAGCAATAAAATATTTATTTTTTATGAACTTTATTGAAAACAAAATGAAACTCAATCGCTTCATTTATTTTTTGTGAATTAAAAAAATTCTAAAAATTTTAAGCATCCGATACGTGTATTAAAGTTAAAAAAATAATAAAAATATTGCATGTATGATAAACTAATAAAAATAAACAAAAATGAAATGTATATTTTTAACACGTTTCTAAGTAATCAGCCGCCCTGCAATGCTGTAAAGCTGCCATCCGCAATTAACGTTCATAAAGTTAAATATTTAATTTAAATTTTTTCCCTAATTAAAAGACTAATTGATTTGATACTATTTTGGAAAAATATTTAGTATATTGATTTATGTATTTATTGGTTTAGATTTTTTTTTGTTTTACCATTTTTAGCAGCAATGAATATTACAATCAGCATTTGCTACTACACTGTCAAACAAAGTTAAACATACAAATTGCGAATTCTGCAAAAATTTGATGACTACGAGTATTTTACGTTTTTTTCAAAATTTAACGTGCTTTTAGTGAAAAAATTCTTTTTAATTTCAAAACAATGAAAAAAAAAAAAAATAATTTCATGTGCTGATGAAACATTGCTTTTTGATAGGAAAGAACAACGTTGATACAAATATTTTGGTTTGATGAGTGTTATCCAGACTCCGCACTAGGAATATCGACCATTATTTTCTGGTATGTGGAATTTCTTTCTTGCAGAACGATTTATATTTGGCCTCAAAATTGGCATTTGTTTCTGCGATCACCTCCTCATTCAAGCCATATCTCTTTCCAGGAAGCACTTTTTTTAGAACTGCAAACAGTTTAAAATTGCTAGGGGTGGGTGGGTGAAGAAGCATTTTAATCTTCGTTTTCATCGACTTCTAACACGCGCATTGACTTAAGGCAGCCACTTTGATAGTAACTTTCGCGTATTCAAATTTGTAAAGTTATAAAAACATCCCTTTCTGATATCTTTGAGGTGTCAGCTATTTCACACTATTTAAGTTTAACGTCTTCAAAAACTATTTTTCGGACTTTTAACGTTTTCTGGAAGGACTACAGATTTTGGGCGAACAGAGAGTTTAACATTATCAGCATTTGTATGATCTGAGTGACCGTTTTGAGCTCAAAAATATATTTTCAAGCTTTTCTCATCGATTGGTTCAAAAATGGGCCAGATAAGTGTACAATTTCTGATACTTCAGTCAAAAATCCAAGTAAGCGAAAAACATATAAAGCATCGGTAAGAGTCTGAAAGTATCGCAAAATAAGTAAAATATACTTAGGATTGGCAACACTGTCGTTGTGGCGAACGAACGTGAAATTTTCTACTCTCATCTCAATATTTTAAAAAGTCTCGTTAAATTAAAGTATTACTGTATTAAATTAACCAGAACTTTCGGGTGAATCTAGGGCCCGAGCTGTGTGGTCGAAGTCTAACCTTTGGACACGTAACAGTAAGAAAAATAAAAAAGGAAAATCTGTTCGCATAAGGAGCCTTTGCTGAAATTTTGTTGCTGTCATTTATAGGCGCTCCGCTTAAAATTGTTGCTATTATTCTTAGTCTCCACATTGTTGCTACAATTTGCGGTTCTTCTGTTTCGCTTTTTTTTGTGGCATAAAAGTTTACATCTGGTAATACCGTCATTGCTGCTAACATAAATTGAATGAACACATCTTCGCCGTGCATTACAGCTGATCGAAGAGGTTGGCATTTGATTTGCAATTAGCTAATTCGTCCAAAGCTTTGATTTATTTTATGGCGCAAATTAATAAACGACAACTCGAAATAACTTCACCAGAAATCAACAGCCCTAAAATAAATTTTTCAGCACACAACCGTAATACCGATGTGGGTGATGCAGCTTAAATGGAAGACACATTTTCATGGGAAAAACTACAAACATTATTGAACGAAACGCTGGACCCCAAGCTGGATTCCAAGCTTAAGGATGTGGCGAAAACGGCGATTTACTTAATCTTCATGAACAAGTAACACTTCTACAAACGGAAAACTTAAACCTGCGCGGTGAGTTAGATACTTTAAGTAAACGCCTTGAACGTTTTGACCAAAATAATCGGAGGTGCAACATTATTGTTAGAGGACTTAAAAGCATAAATACGTCCACTGCTGTATCTGATTTTGTCGAATTGGCAACAAAGGTGTTAAAAGGAAAGGTCAACGTCATCGATACGATTAAATTGTCACGCCCAGACACATTTGTAATTAAGCTTTTGTCTCAGTTCGAGGTTGCTAATATACTTGAAGCCAGGAAAAGTTTACTTGGATCATCTGTGTACGTAGGAAGAGATTACACTACTGAAGAGGACAATAAACGATACCACTTACGAAACATCGCCAAAAATCTAAATACGGTGCACGGCACAAAAGTCAGATTGGGTGCTTTCTCTATCTATGTAAATGATAAGCCATTCGTGTGGGATAATGGTAAATTGTTTGCATTAAACAATGCTGATGCACTCATGATCCGTGAACTATTTGCGAGAACCAACTGTAACTGCGAAGTCGATATTAAAGCCAAGCCTGCAAAAACTTCCGCACGAGAACAAGCTGTTGTTGCGGGTGGCTCCAAAACACCCTAGGTAGATGCTGTGTGTCGAATCCTTGCCTATAATATTGCCAATTTAAATAGTAAATTAAGTATGCCAACAGTTTTTAGCTATGTTAATTCTTTTGATATATTTTTTTTATTTGAAACACATATTGTTAATGAAAAACGGAGCAAATTCAATGCATATTTTAAAGATTAATCTCTTACATAATGTTGGTCGTGCTAGTGGGGGTTGTCTGTATGGTTACAAAAAAAGCATTTCAAATATGTGCTCTCCGAAATTTATGAAAATTCAAAATAATGTTGTACTCTCTATTACTGTTGATAACTGCTCTTGCTACCTCATACCACGTTACTTTAACTGCACTAACTGGAAAAGCGATTTCGAAGAGCTACAAAAATTTTTGATTGACCTTAACAATCCTATTATTTGTATTTTGGGTGATCTGAACGCTCGGATGGGAACGGCGCAAGATATCGATGAACATATATTGATTGATTCACCTTTAATTGCACATATTAGAAATTTCAAGGACAAATCTATAGACTCCAATGGCAGAAAATTGCTAGATCTATTTGAAATTATTGGGGGAGTGATCGTGAATCGCAGAATATGTGGGGATAAAAATGGGGAATTTTCTTTTTTTAATGTACGAGGTCGCTCTACAATAGACTATTGTGTTAGTTCTTTTGGTTTTCTAAAACACATAAAAAATTTCTCAATACCCAGCAAACACTTTTCTGATCATATGCCAATCAATTTGGATTTGAATGTTAAGCCCAATGATGTTGATGGTCAAGTTCTATTGCTCCCACCCAAATTGCCATGGATACCGAGTAAACAAGAGAAATATAGTAGAAAACTGACTGAACTTTCACAAACAGATTATCTTAATTTGCCTACAAGCATTGATGTAAAACTAAAAACTGCACAAGAAAAAATGTTTAAGGCTACAGATGCAATGGTGAGACCTTTAAAAAATTTTACCCCAAAAAAAGAATGGTTTGACTTTGATTGTGAGCAAGCTAGGAAAAAAATGTTATCCTTTTTAAATCTCACAAGAAAATATAACATCGAATTATTTAGACTGAGGTATATAGAGACTCGTGCTGAATATATGAAAATCTGTCGACTCAGAAAGATATTATTACAACAAAAAAACATTGATCGCCTTAACACAATAAAGGACAGTAGAGGTGGAGGTTATCGAATTCCTTACGAAAAGTTCAACATACCTATGGTTGTAACCTACAAATAGAAGATCTACGGACCCACTTTTCTATGCTGCTTAATAGTACCTGGGCTTTTGGCAATATCCATTGGACGCTGCCAAATTCGTCGGAAATGAGAGAACTTTTATTGACGCTAGAAAAGCTAAATGTAACAAAGCCTTAGGTTCTGATAGAATTGTATATGAATTTTACAAGTTTGCGTTTCCTTGTTTTTTAGAAGAAATACTATTTCTTTTAAATCTCATTTTCCTAAAAGAAGATATACCCCAATTTTTCAAGACTGCAATTGTGCTGCCTCTTTTCAAAAAGGGTGATCCTGATGACCCTAACAATTATAGAGGTCTCTCGTTGTTAGACTCTTTGTACAAAATTTTTATGGGAGTGTTACGCAATAGAATTGAAGCCTGGGCAGCGTGCAACGCCTTATATAGTGAAGTTCAAGCAGGTTTCCGAACAGGATACAGTACCACAGTCAATTTATTCAATTTAACTTGCATTGGTCATTTATTTTTTAATTTGAACAAAAAACTTTATTTATTCTTTGTGGATTTTTCCTCCGCTTTTGATAGGCTACGCAGAAATGCAGTCTTCTACAAGATATCTGCCATGGGGCTGTCTAGAAAAATTATCACTATTTTGATTCTGCTTTACAATAACACAACTAACCAAGTCTAGGATGGAACATGTCTGTCGTCGCACTTTGAAATAACTTTAGGAGTAAGGCAAGGTTGCTTGCTCAGTCCAACGCTTTTCAATTTATACTTGTCGGATCTGCCTGATTTACTGCCATGTGGGATCCAAATAGCTGGTACAAATGTTAAGGTATTGATGTACGCAGATGACATCGTGCTCTTATCAGAATCAGCAGAAAATTTGCAATGCATGATTGATTTCTTATATAGTTATTGCTCAATAAGGGGTTTGAACATAAATCTCTCGAAGTCAAAGGTGATGGTTTGTAGACAACATTCTAGAGGTCCCTCTGGCGGGCAATTCAAATATGGTAACGACAACATCGAAATAGTTAATGAGTACAAATACCTTGGGGTTAAATTAAACTTTAATTTTGGATTTGCAAAACATCTTACAGAAAGACTACAAGTAGCAAAGAACGCCCTTCTTTGTACTTGGTCAAAATATATAATGAATCCGAAAATATCTTGCTCAAATAAAATGAAAATTTATAATTCCTGTTTAAATACAATTCTTCTTTACGGTGCACAGATATGGGGCGTCAAAATGTATGAGCAAGTTGACACACTGCTCAGATTTTTCTTGAAAAAAATGTTATATTTGCCCTCAAATACCCCAAACTATATGTTACATTTAGAAACAAAAACATCAACGCAATATGTCAGTACCCTGTCATTACACTTTAATTATATTAACAAAGCTCTACAAACGCCAGAAAATAGATTGCCTAACAGATTAGCATACGAGTGTATCAATCAAAGATGTTCATGAGTAAAAGAATGGGATGAACTTTGCTCTTATTGTAACATAAATAGTATAGAGAATTTTGACATCGGTACATTAAGACTATTTCAAGACACAGTTCTAGATGGGATAAATTCTAAATATAAAAACTCACTGCTTGAATCGGCAAGAAATTCACAGTTTCATGATTTGTATTGTAAGCTTGAATTTGACGTTACTCCATACTTTACAGATGACTTTTCATCGCGACAGGTAAATTTAATATTAAAACAAGAGGAGGCCTTCTAAACATCAATGCACGGGCATTTAAAAGTAATACAACAGGCATTTGTACGTTATGTAACCTTGACGCCTCTGAAAATACACACCACTTTGTAGGTATTTGTCCGATTTTTAAAAGAACTAGAGTGCAACATTTTGGCTATGAACTTCTATCTGAGCAACAGACTCTGGATGTTCTCAATGGTAAGAATTATTGCTCCCTTTTTCAATATTTAACTGAAACTCTAAAATATAGAGATCTGCTTGTAACTGAGTTCCATTAGTTACTATTTTTTTGCAAACTACGCCAATCCGGCACACAACAATTTTGTTAATGTCGTTTTTACATATTTTATCTCTGTTAAGTATCTAATGCATTGTAAATACTTCTTATTAAAATAAATACATACAATAAATACATACATACTTAGGTAAAAGTATCAAAAATATCTGTAATTGTTCAAGTGTATCGAAAAACTATCCAAAATATTGGTAAAAGTTCAAAAGTATCGAAAAACATCTAAGTATCGGCAAAAGTCCAAAAGTATCGAATAATATTGAAAACATCTAATATATCGGTAAAAGTTCAAGTGTATTGAAAAACATCCAAAATATCGGTAAAAGTCCAAAACTATCGAAAAACATCTGAAATATCGGCAAAATTCTAAAAGTATCAAATAATATTGAAAACATCTAATATATCGGTAAAAGTCCAAGTGTATATCGGCAAAAGTCCAAAAGTTTTGGAAAACATCGAAGAAATCTGTAAATGTCCAAAAATGTCGAAAAATATTGAAAATTTTGAGTTAGCATCACTGATAAAATCACTCTCTTGACAAAAAACGAGGGTTATTACAGATTTTTAAACTTCGATCTAAATAATTAAAGTTTAAATTCTGACTTATTTTTAGAAGAAACTTTTAAAAAAGTTTATATCAAGTTCTGCTGTAAACACTTAAGTTGTGAGATTGAAATACTGTAATCAAACCGTTATTGATGTATATACACAGTTTGATGCTTCAAAAATGTTCTTTTCAAAAACTAAACTTCTAAGCCATACATACGCCTATAAGTAATAAATTGTCACACTTACCCCCGCCAGATATGTAGGTATAACATCTATAAATGTAGACTGAGAAAGAGAAACACATGTTGCCTAGTGTTGTTTTTTGTTAATGTTTTTATTGCTAATATTGTTGTTTACAAATTATGCCATACAATTGGCTCCCTGGACTGAAATGAAAATGAGACCAGGAATAATAATACTCGTAATAACAACAATAAATATTTGTTATAATTTATCATTTGATGATGATGTTTATTGTTGTTGGCAGTAAAACATAAACTTCGTTGCTAACAAGCGCCAGGAACAACAGGAGCAGCAGCAACAACAACAGCAACAGCAACAACAGTGATACCATTAATAAAAACATCTAATACAAACAAGCCTAATATAAATAATAATTTAATTTCCTGTAATGCATTTGCATATACATTCGTTTATATGTGTGTATGTATGTATAAGCTATACATCCCAGTTGCAAAAGCCAGCATGCATGCTTTGTAGCATTCATGAATCATGCAAACATTTCGTAGCAATATGGAAGATTTGAGGAAAAAAAGTCTCAAATTTATTCAAATTACTTAAACCTGATTTTGAAAACAATTTTCATCTTAAAATCAGATATACGAAAATACGATAGAAAATCAAATAATATAAAACTCCTTTTGATATTCTTTTGTACTCATGAATCATGTTTAACTTGAGTTTTTATATGAAGTGAAGTGAAGTCAACATTTTTTATGTCACAAAAAATAAAAACAAAAATAAATCGATTAGAAGCTAAAGGCAATTTCCTCCACATCATCAATAATATCGCTAGTGAGATGGATTGTAATACGATAATAAATGATATAGCGCTTATAATTCTGAATCGCAGAATGGATTTCAAAGGTAAACTTCCAGTAGATTCGTCTATTAACTTTGGGATATAATATGATGTTAATAAATTTATTTTTAGAGCATATCAGAGCAATACCAATATCAGAAGAATTAAGGACTAATTATCGAAGCGAGTAATTTGCTTCGAATTACGGTCATACGGAAAATGGTAAGCTATGAATGTTTTTGGAATATATTGTTAATTCTCTAGTGATATTTGAGATGGTTATTTTGAAAGTGGCCTAAACCCTTAAAATGCAAAAGCAATGTCATATACAGCATGTACCATAATAATTGGCCAAATTTTATTCTTTTCCAATAAAATGGCAGCCTATTCATATAACAATATGACATTACTTTTGAATCGAATGGACTTAGGCAACCTTCAAAATAACAGGCTCATTTATTTATTATTCTCAAGCCATTTTTTCAAATTTCGCAATATTATTAATTGTATTTATTTTACAGGCTCTACTTCTGATATCCTAAAGTGTGCTGGAAGTATGTCCAGATTTCTTTAACCGTGCAAATATATCACCACTATATTACATCTGCTCCGCGGGTAAAGGGGTTACGTGTTACGTGTAATTACGTATGTTACGAAGATTCTGGTGGTACTGACATAATTTTTTTATTATAACGTAACAATGTAAATAAAAACTATTAATAAAATTGTTTATAACGACCATTCTTACTTTGTTTTTTAAACTTAAAATATGGTTTTCATGAAAAAACTGTTCGAAAGCATGAATGGATCATGTGTGGAAACGAAAACATGAAGAAGTTGTCTCTAAGAAGCAGTGAATCATGTATAATAGGGCTTTCATGAAACATTTATTCAAAAGCATGAAAGAATCATGGATATTATAGAATAGAAAACATGATATATGTGTTCTAGAGCATGAGCAAATCACGAATAGAAAACGTGATTGTAGCATTCAAAATCATTTTTTGAGCATGCATGATTTCCTATGACATGCCTGTACAAAAAAGAAACGAACGAGCATTTAGGACGGCATGCATGCCAAGCACCCCAAAGAGGCATGATTCATGCTTCTATCATGTTTATTTTTGCAACTGGGATGTGTTTGTACATTTACATATCTGGTTTCGAACACACACAATGGCACACATATACAAACAAATAAACATTTATATTAAATGCAAAGTATAAATGAGCAATATTTCTAAATTAAGTGTTGCTGTTGCTGCTGCTGCTTCTGTGTATTCGTAATTAATGAATTGCTGTTGAGCCTAAAATTCAAATAGAGTTTCTTTGTTGCCTTATTTTTTTGTTACTTTTTGGGTAGATAAAATTGCTTAATTTTTCTGCAGTTAAATGTTGGTTTTATCTCTAAACGTACAAGAAAAAAAGGTAAGCATGCGACTGATATCGCAGTGGAAGTGTACCTTTTAGACTGATTCAAAAATAAAATATTTTTGTTATCATATGAAATTTTTTTCAAATTTTTTGAAGGTCATTTAGAGGTCGCCCATCTTCGATTTATGCAAAATCTCGGCTTAATGCCGTCTTTTTCTTTTTGCTGTGGTTCTCAACAAGTGTGTTTGAAAGTTCTTCTGGATGTCCTCAAATGCGTCTGATGAGGTTTGACCTATGGTGGGTCCCGAAGCATTCTTAAACTTCTTGCGGTGTTTTGAAAATGTAACTCGTTTGTTATTTTTAATCATTTTGAAATATCACAAAAACTGAACTAAAATTTAAGGAAATGGTGTTAATTTTCAGTATTATTGAGCAAACCTCCAGCTCACTATGTTGCAAGAGGAAATTTAAATATTAACAAGCTGATTGATTAAAGTTATGATGATTCAATACTTAAGTATTTTTCTGGGTAAATATACGAAACATAATTTAATGGTATTCTCTTCTTGACTTAAATTCAACTCAACTGCATAAATCGGCTACCAATCATTTGATGTCAGTGCCTTTAATGGAGTTTGTTGCCACCCCCGCTAGTGCTGTTCAACTTGAGAGTGCGACGTGGTTCAGTTTCTAAGACCATGGTTAAATATTATTTTTTAATTTCGTATACGACAGGCATTCTACTGCTCTTGAGAGTATCAAGATGAATTTGTGCGGTCGGTTGGTCCAATATGTGCAGAAATGTGCGGGGTATTTGTGTTTAATGTGTTGGGTTGTACACTGGAATAATTTATTACGGGGCATCCAATTAATCGTTAAATAATGGCCTCGGCAAGCAGTCGAATATACAGTTGTTTTCATTTCATACACGCACATACGTGCATGTGTGTACTTGTGGAAGCTATCAAAAGCATACCTGGTAGGAAATTTAGTAGAAAAGTCATGTGTTGCCGCATCTGGTAAGTGTATATGAAAAAATAAAAAATAAAAATTTCAATCTGCTCAAAAAACTATACTACGAAAAAAAATAAAAATTTTGAGTTCCGTGCTGGAGTATATCTTGTTGAACTCGATTCGAATGGAATTGATATATCAAGATTCTGAACAGCTTATAAAACTCGAATTGTGCGAGTCAATAAGTATACTAGAAAATAAATCTACTATTATAAACTAGTCGGCATAACTATTTTGACTAAAAAAATATTCAATTTATTTTAGACTTTCATACGATAGCAAGAAAAGCAGCATAATCTACAAGTTCCATAGATAATTTAAATTGTAAATGACATACATTTTTAAATATTCAGTCTTTAATAAAAAAAAATAATGAGCCAAATGTAAAAATGCACTGTGGCGTAAGTATTTTGACACCACTTTACGCACAATCACTATTTTATATCAAAAATTGTGATTTGAGCGTTTCAAATTTATTTCGATCAATTGTTGGGTAAACCCTGTATGGCTACTTCAGTGATTCTAACTATGTTTCTATTAGGGGTCTGCACAAGACATCTTGAAATAAAGTGTATTTTTTTTACTCCCAAATTTTACACCGAACTGATGCATTTGATCCAAAAAATTCAAGATTTGAATCATCATGTACACTGATTTCATTTTGACACTATTTACATTGTCTTGTTTTATCAGTGTGAAAAATAAACTTGGCTCCAAAAAAATATATCAGTGAACTCTATTTTATAAAAGCAAATACTTCAGGTCACTGTAAAACGTGCGAGTAGGGAAACCACAATAAAATTTATGAAATGGTAACACTTGCAGAATTGTAGTAGCTTTCATACATTTTCGCGAGAGAGAGAGAGAGCGTAAACAAAAAAGAGGCACAAGAAGAGAGCGATAAACTACTCTTATCACACCATTAGAATTTAGTAGTGTACACTACTACTACAGTATGCAACTAAAATAACTGAAACAAATCAAACAAGACAAATTCGAACAGTATCTGTTCATTTTCTTTCAAATTCTAGCTCTGTCAAGACATTTCCACATGACACTGAACTGGAGCATTTGATAAATAAACTAGTAAGGGTGTAACCTTTGGCCTGGCCAAACATTAAATACCCTACTCAGCAGTATTTTGAAAATTTTGCTAATATGGGAGGTGCCACGCCCTCCGAATTCACCCAGGTTTTTCTCAGAGTTTGCTTTTATAGTTCTTGGTATTTAAGTGAAATTTGGTTGGATTATCTGAAAAAATGTTTTCAGAATAGCATTTTGAAGCTTTTGCTTATATGGGAGGAGCCACGCCCTCTTGTTGGATTTTATCCAGTTTTTGCTTAAAGCTTGTATTCATAGTTTTTAGTGTCTGAGTCAAATCTAGTTCGTTTATCTCTAAAAACGTTTTCAGTATACCGTTTTGAAGCTTTTGCTTATATGAGAGGTGCCACGCCCTCTTATCCGAATTCGACCAGTTTTTCCTCAGAGCTTGCGCTGACATTTCGTAGTATTTATGTGTATTTTGGTTGCATTGATGTGAAAAATACTCCAAAATTTGCATTTTGAAGTTATTTTTTGTATGGGCGGTAGGCGTGTCCGTTGACCGATTTCGCTCATTTTCAATCCCCCGAGCTAACTTTGACGACGGAGGCTGTGCACCAAATTTCATTGAATTATCTTGCTTAGTTTTCCCAAAAAATGTATTTCCACACACAGCCAGCCACCCAGCCAGACAGACGGACATGGCTATATCGACTCAGGTGGTGACGCTGATTAAGAATATATATATATATATAGTTTTCTGGACCGTTTGCATGTTATAACCAAATAATATGACCTTATATTATTGTATTTTCAAAATTTCTAAATTCTGAATTCCAGTTGGGAGTGCGTTTGATACCCTAAATTGAATATGTTTGCTTTTGGATTGCGTTGTAGTTACATAATTAAAAACTTTGTGCTCATATGAAGGTTGCGGAAACCACATAATGCGAAAGTTACTTCTCGCGCTACCTTTTTTTTTTGTTTTTCGGAATGTATGTACTAGATTGCTTTCCACAAATTTATTATGAACGAGCAAAATCAAAAAATAAAATTTTTAGTAAATCAACATTAAATAAAACCACTATTCTCTATTCGTTAATATTTGTTTCCAATTCTATTTATATACTCATACATACAATATATTTGTAATAAAACCTATTTGACTTAAATTTTTTGTTTTCCATTAATATCATATTTTCGAATCCTGCACTGGTCTAGTTTTCCGATCTACAGGTGGTAATGGAATATAAGCATTGTATTCCCGCTTATAAGTGGAAACATCAACTGGTGTATTACGTTCACGCAAATCTTCACAATATTTCCACAGGCGATAGCCGGTTTTTGTAGCATTTCCATAACTTTTTAAAATATCTTCCTTTTGTTTCTTTTTTGGAGTATTTGCATCAGCCGTTTTCTCAGCCATTGGCTTAATGCGATAATAGACATCCTTTGAACTTGTCATGTTCTTCAACAGCGAATCATGATCGATCATTTTAATTTGAGTTTCTGATAGATGGCGGCTCGTACTGAATGCCTGTTGCTTTAACTCGACAAAATCATCGATAGCTTTTCGTTTTTCCGCATTCACTTTGAAGTTGTGTCTGTATGTTGTCACATCTTTAATGCACTCACTTTGACCATAAATACAGGGTGTTATGGCGCGTTTATCGGTCTGAAATGAAAAACGGTTTTCAAACCAGTTACCGATGAGAACTTCGTTGCTGAAACGTTGATCTGATTGCGCCTTTTCAGTTTCAGTTTCCCCGCCGCTCTTCTTCTGCATGCTAAAAATGTTGGTAGATTTTTTTTTCTTTTCGAGTTCCATCTTCGATTAAGGTTTTATTTTTAAATTTTTTTTTATTATAAAAAAAAGGAATAACGTATAAAAATACTTATGAAAAATATTTACATAAAAAATTAATTCTGATGACATCAAAATCAAATAATTAAAAGATTTTACACTACTTCAGCAAGGTGCCTAAAAGTATGCAAGGTGAAATGTGCAAAGGTGTCAGCAATAAAATTAGTTTTTTTACTGGTTACAATGATGCATACCTTCTTGAGTTGCTATCATTACCATCTCATGGCAAGCCTATCGAAATATTTAATTTTTCATCCTAAAAGTACCCTGCAGTAAAAATATGAGACAGTCTACAGTAAATACTAGTTCACGGTTAGTACTAGCTGTTATGAATGTAATTTAACTTTATTTAATTCTTTTTAAGAAAATATAAATTCAAATCAAAAAAAAAAAAAAACATTACTATAGGACTTCTTCATACCACAACTAGCTCTGGACTGGTGTAAAAGTAATGCATAAGGGGCCAATTGAAATTTTGTAGGACATCAACACACAAAAAGGAACAGTTGCTTGTATGCAAAAGGGATTGAAGTCGAACTAGTACCGGTTGGTAGAGGACTAGTTAATGGGCTACTCTAAAACTTGTTCGTATGCCTGTAGGGTATGCCCTAAATTTGGAGTGTTTGCCTTTATACAGTGAGAAACAAAAAACTTTATTTGGTGGAAAATTTTTCATTAAAAAGTAAGAATATTTCATACATCTCATAATGGCTTAAATAAGGATGTAAAACACATTTTTTTTTTGGCAAAACAAAACATTTGTTTGAGGGGATTGAGATACACTTTACTATATTTTAGTATACAATAGGGCCGCGCCTTTAGGTAATAACGCCTAATGCGTTACTTCTTTCCGCCAATAGGGGCGTATGTATTTGATCCAAAAAATTAAAGATTCAAATCTTCACTACCCAGTTGCAAAAATAAACATGATAGAAGCATGAATCATACCTCTTTGGGGTGCTTGGCATGTATGCCGTCCTAAATGCTCGTTCGTTTCTTTTTTGTACAGGCATGTCATAGGAAATCATGCATGCTCAAAAAATTATCTGGAATGCTAGAATCATGTTTTCTATTCATGATTTGCTCATGCTCTAGAACACATACATCATATTTTCTATTCTATACTATCTATGATTCTGTCATGCTTTCGAACAATTGTTTCATGACAACCCTACTACACATGATTCACTGTAGTTAAAAGACAACTCCTTCATGTTTTCTTTTCCATACATGATTCATCCATTCTTTTGAACGATTGTTTCATGGCAACCCTATTTTACGTTTAAAAAGCTAGGTAAGAATTGTCGTTATAAATATTTTTATTAATATGTAGTTATTATTGACATTGTTTCGTTATAATAAAAAAATTATGTCTCTCTCTGGTGCAAATTGCTTTTAGCGTCTGATCGATTTATTTTTATTTTTTGTGACATAAAAAATGTTGACTTCACTTCACTTCATATAAAAACTCAAGTTAAACATGATTCAGGAGTACAAAAGAGTATCAAAAAGAGTTTTATATTATTTGATTTTCTATCATGTTTTCCTAAATGTGATTTTAAGATGAAAATTTTTTCAAAATCAGGTTTAGGTAATTTGAATAAATTTGAGACTTTTTTTTCCTCAAATCTTCCGTATTGCTACGAAATGTATGTATGATTCATGAATGCTGCAAAGCATGCATTCTGGCTTTTGCAACTGGGTATGCACTAATTTCATTTTGACACTAAAGTACACTGATTTCAACAAATACTACAGTGAACTGTATTTCATACAAATAAATACTTCAGGTCATTGTAAAACGTAACTATGGTATGGCATCACTTGGCAACCCAGGATCGTACTTAGTAGTTTTCATAAATTTTCGTGAGAGAAAGAGAGCGTAGTTATATAAGAGACACTGAACAATTTGAAGCAAATCAAACAAGACAGGTTTCTGCAATATATGTTTTTCAAACAAATATCCTGACTTTCGCTGTAAGCTTTTCCATTTGTTTTGAAAAAAAAAAAACACACTTTTTCCATTAATTTTTCGTTTCAATTTATTTGCATTTATTAATATTTAAAAAAAAACCTTTCTGACTTAAATTTCTTTTTGTTTCCACCCTGCTGTGTTCTTGCATTTTTTTCGTGGTAGCGGAACAGCTCTGTACGCAAGTCTTGTTAGTGTACCAAAAGCCGCCATATTTTCTTCGGGAGCTCTTCTTAATAATTTCCACTGACGATATCCAGTTTTTGTAGAATTTCCGTAACTCATTAGTAGACTCTCAGTTGAATTAATTCTTTTGAGTTTTGATTTCTTCGACTTGCTAGTCGTTGGCTTTCTATATATACGGTCGTAAATATCCTTTAAAGTTGTCATATTATCCAGCAGTGACTCATGCTCGACCATTTTTATTTGAGTTCCTAAATTATGACGACTTGTACGGAATGCCTGTGATTTTATATTGATATAATCTTCAGTGATTTGCGCTCTATCCCAATTAATTTGAAAATTTTTTCTATATGTGGACCCAGTATTAGTGCATTTACTTTGACCATAAATACATGGTGTGATCGCGTTTTTATCCATTTGGTCGATAAAGCGATTTTCGTACCAATTTCCAATCAAAACATTATTGTTAAAAGTACGCAGTTCTGATTTTCCTCTTCCCATGCTATCGACTGATTTATTACGCATATTAATAGTGCTGATATTTTTGTGTTTTCGGAATAGACTCATTTTTTTTTTATTTTTGTTTTTTAAGTTTTTTATAAAAAAAGTTAAAAAATTATATAAAAAAAAAAAATAAAAAAATATTTATAAAAAAAAGTAGCGGTAAAAATATTTTATTTTTATTATTTGACTTAAAATTCGAAAATACTTTGTTAAGACACTTTTTTGACTCTACGAAAATCTATGATTGAGTGGGCACTTTAAAGAAAAATATCTTGAGAACAGAAAAAAAAACAGACCATTCTGGAACTATCTTAACACCCTGTATGCTCTACAAAGAAAAAAGATATGTCAAACAAGGATACTGTAACGACACTTTAGCCAGAAGTCTTGACTCGTCGGCAGCCAAGGGTTCGGTTACAAAAATTTATTTCATTTAGACATCACTTCTTGTTTTATTTAATTAAAAGACGCGATTTCAAGTTTATATATTTAATTTAATATTATTTCTTTATTTATATCCCTTCCTAGTTCCGAAAAAGTTATACGTGACGTCAGTCGTTGATACTCCTTGTTAACCTTTCCCCTTTCTTTTAGCATAGTAGTGGAATTTCTGCTTTCTTTTGACTTTGTGTGAAAATTCCTCGACTTAAGTTTCACACTCTTAATAGTTAAGTTGTACAATAAGCTTGCGCACCCCAAGCCGTAGATCAACGGTCACAGCTAAAGAAGCAAGCCTCCGTGTATCCCAACCAATTTTCTATCACTACCTCCTGAATTCCTATGCTTGCGCAACAAGTCGGAGTACTTCAAATCCTGTATACACGGAAACAGTTAAACAAGCGAGTTCCCACAAAAACACTCCTCGTATCTCAAAAGCTAGGTTTTATGCCTACGTACGGAATTCCTAAGTTTGCGCAACAAGTCGGCATACTTCAAGCCGTGTACCAACGGACACAGCATAAACAAGCGAGTCTCCATGTGTAAACGCACCTGACGTGTGTATTTGTTAGCGCAGCTAACCAAGCGAGTCCCCACAATCCAACTCGTGTTACAAGCAACATACTATGCCTACGTGCTAGGTCTCTATGTTTGTGCAACAAGTCGGCACACTTCAAGTCGTGTACCAACTGACATCGACAAGCGAGTCTCAGTGTGTAAAAGAACCAGACGTGTGTGGTTGTGAGTGCAGCTAACCAATCGAGTGCCCAACTCTTGCTACAAGCAAATTTCTACAATAGCTACTACTACTACGGTTAACAATAACCTTTGTTTCCTCCGGTTCCGTCTGCTGTTACTGCTACTGCTGTTGTTGTTGACTTCTGCGATGTGTGCCGCGGGACTCCTGCGGAGCGACTGACTGATATATATTTTTCGTACTACTTGTACACATGTTTGATCAGCTGTTACTTGTCAAAGCTGTTTCTGACAATGACCGACATGCCAGGGGTGACACTGGCAAATTTAAATCTACTACATTAGATATGTTCACTAACTACTTATATTAAGTTACAATTCATTTCTTAAACTTAACAAATAATAAATTCATCAATTAAAAATTAATGAATTTACTTAACAATGCATATTCATAAAGAATAAATGAAAGAATGAAATGATTAAATAAAAACAATTAAATAAAAATGGGATTGGCATATTTGTATGGGCAAAAACGAGGTCCACCGACTTTCATCTTTATAATAAGCATTATCTACTCTGCTGAATAACCTGATCCTAAATGCAATCATTCAAGAAATAATCCCCAATGACAATCTTCAATAAAAATTTTCAGCTATACGCTTACGCCGACGACATTTTGATAGTGGCAAAAAGCAAAACCGAGTTCGACAAAGCATTAGGAAAGCTAGAACAGAGAATACGAATGGCAGGATTAGAGATCAATTGTGAAAAAACTAAATGTATACCTGGTTCGATCTACATAGGCCATATACATATATATTTAAAATCGTACAAGAATTTAAATACCTGGGTCTTACAAGCTGCAAACAGGGCATATCAGATGCGATATAGCGAGGAAATAGAACAACTCATTGATGGCTAGGCCATATAATTAGAATGCCCAGACTAGAACTACTAGCCAAGCTTTTGACTTACAACCTGTTGGAGAGAATGACCGAGAAAACGCTAGTTTGATGATGTTCAAGAAGGCCCTGGCTATGAAACGAGAGAGTTCTTAGCGGATTGTTGTAGAAGCAGTTGACTAAGTAATAGAAGTTAAAAAAAAGAATGAATCGAAGTACTTAGAAGTACTTAGTACAGAAACCAAAATGCCGGTTTTCTTGCAGTGTTGTCTCAATGTTTTTTTAAACTTGTTGATGTTAAAGATAAATTACTGTCTGATAAACTCACTACGGATACAGTTAAAATAATTTTTTGTTACATTTGAAACATGAAAACCTACATAAATCAAAAATGTCTGCAACTAAATTGGCATCAGATTTCCTTTTCTTGTTAAACATTGTGATGAAATATCAAATGAAACAAAACAATTGCATGATGCATCAAACTTAATTTGATGATAAATTCTCAGATATTCAAACCTTCAATGGGAAGTACGAGTAGTAAAAACTTAATTAGAAATGTTTTCAAATGCAGTCGATTATTGTATGTGTGCATCCTTGAAATTGAAATGAATTGCACAATGCAATTTCTCAAAGGAGAAATCATCACGAGCAGCAATTTGTTGAAAGTCTTGATTAAAACTCAGTATCAGCAGCAACAGCACCCAAACAAATCAAATTCAATTAGTTGCTAAAATGGTAAATTTGCTTATACTCTTGCACCACCCTCTGCTACCCCATAACAACTGCAACATGAAAAAACTGGGAAGATGAGCAATCATTGTGACAGCAGCAGCAGGACTTGTGCTGCAGTTTACAAATGTTTTGTGTGGTTTTAAAAAGATGACATATTGTACATATAATCAATCGAAAGACAGAGTTTTAAAAGTGTGCTACTGTCAGCATAGAATTTCCTAAAGGGATAGCTGTCAAACCAGTTGTCAAAGTTAACACACGTGTTTGACATTTAAGTTCAGTATACTTTGGCAAATGCCATGCGAAGCCTAAAAATATTCGGCGCGCTAGTGGAGAGTCAAGGTCGGTTATGCTGGTACAAAATGGTGCAAAACTGAACCGAAATTATTGTCTCCATAAAATGCAGTCACGGTGGCTATATGCCCGAAAATGTGTTCACACAATAATTGCCATAAAATTGGCAAGTTAATAAAGCTAAAATATTGGCCATTACATTAATTTTTCTGTGTTTTAATTGAAAAAAAGTTCTATACCTCGGATTCACAGTCATTAGTTAACTAATTAGTTAGCAAAAATTGTGAAAAGAATTTAACTTATGTTTCATAATTACAGCGCTTTGGTTAGCTATAACAATTGATTAGATGTTAAGAATTTTTTGTTAACCAATAAAATTTGGCTGTTTAACTTATGGTTAACTGACTGAAAATAAAATCTGGTTGGTTTAGCTTCTGTGATTAGATAACAAATGACTATTAATCCGGGCCTTATGAAAACATTATTATTATAAATGCGATATTGGAAAATTTTTTGATTTTCAAAAATATGCAACATTTTACAGCGCCGTCTTTCATCATCGACATCGTTATGTGATGGCTGACAAATTGGGTTTTTGTTTAAATGTCCATTAGACAACTAACTTGTCGGTTGATTTTATTCAATTGTCAAATTGCATTACATTACCTACATTGGCATATATTTTCTATCAAATGCCTTAGAACAATTTGAATAATTCAATTAAATTCAATGTGAGACACAAAGTTTTCTAAGGAAGTCATGTTTGCTACATTCATTTACTTAATTCTCACTTTAATCCTTTATAGTTTGGCCGAAAATTAGTAAACAATTATTTCTTTTCTTCAATAGGTTGAGGCTTATCCTGAAGCTATACGTTACTGGGAACGCTCATATGATGGTAAAATTTTAGATCCTGGCGAGAAATATCGCATTGAATCCTATCCGGATGGGTAAAGATAAATTTGATTTATTTCCTTCCCTTTTTTCATTGTCCTATTGTATTCAATCTTGAATCTTTTGGCTAACTAAATAAGGTTTTACTTGCACAGCTTTAAGACGACAATGCGTTTGACTATCAATAATTTGCGTAAGGACGATTTTGGTTACTATCATTGTGTGGCACGTAATGAATTGAATGCAACAATGGCGAATTTCGAAATTGCACGTAAGTTGAAGTGTACGCTCTTTTTGCGTTTTATGTTTACTTAAATATATGACATTTGTTATTCTTTATAGCACAAGATCCCAACAGCGAAATTCCTTACGTAGGCAAAGATATTAAAATTTTTGGACAACGTCCACCAGAACGAGAGTGTCCAATTTGTGAGCAGTGCCAACAGGAAACAGGGTAAATTTTTGTTTTCATTTTTACTTGATGAGGAAAAATCCATGCTTAAGTACATGAACTGGTATTTATCTATTTTTACGAGGTCTCTAAATTTTTTTTTGACATTTTTGATATTATGCCGTAAGCGTAAAATAGTTAAAGTTTAAAAGTATGCAAGGCATTTTGCTAATTGTTCAGGAAAATGTAGTGAAAAGAAACACAGAGATTAGCTGATAATGTTGTGCGAATCGAAATCAAGGACAAGGCGAAAGCAATGATAAAATATGCTGCGGATGGCAAAGCTGTAAAGTATTGGTTTGAGTGCAGTGCAATAAAGTTGAAATGTTGCCAGTGTTTTTGAGTATAATATGTTTGCCTAGTAAAAGTTATTGCTATTAATATTTGGTCTTATTAGTCCGGGAGCCGGCAATACTAAAAGTGCCGTCATCGCGGATTCTGAAATTTTTAATGCAAAATGGTAGTTTACACTAAGACGAATAAGAAAAGCTTGGTCAGCATGGTTAAAGACTGGCAGAAATGTTTTTAAATGATTTTTGAATCATTAAATTTTCGGAATGTTTTGCCGTCATCGCGGATTTTGATCAATCTTAATAGTAATCGATGATAAATTTCATAACCATTCAGAAAAAATCCGGCCGACCTAATTTTTTTTGCCGAAAATGACCGGCAGACCTATTTTAATGGTGCTACAGTGGGTACAATTTCTCCGTTATCACGGAATTTTTTTTTTATTTACGTGTTTTAATGTCAAATTTAAAAATATCTTGGTATTTGAGCTTAAAAACTGCCGTAAGTACCCACTGTCGCACCATTAAAATAGGTCTGCCGGTCATTTTCGGCAAAAAAAATTTGGGCGGTCGGATTTTTTCTGAATGGTTATGAAATTTATCATCGATTACTATTAAGATTGATCAAAATCCGCGATGACGGCAAAACATTCCGAAAATTTAATGATTCAAAAATCATTTAAAAATATTTCTGCCAGGCTTTAACCATGCTGACCAAGCTTTTCTTATTCGTCTTACCATTTTGCATTAAAAATTTTAGAATCCGCGATGACGGCACTTTTAGTATTGCCGGCTCCTCGCCTATATTTATTATTTATATCAATCGAGGAAAGGAAACTTTTCACTCCACTTCACTATTATTTTATTTCACTAATATTGTTAAAAGCACTATTGTTCTTAAAGTGATAAATATATATTAGGCTGGGTCAGTTTCTATACAAAAAAAAAAGTTTGGAAAAACCGCCAAATATTCGTAAGCATACCTTGAAAATATCTAGGAAAAAAATGTTTTATTAAGCAACTCTCAAAACATCCAAAATGGTGTCTTTTCCATAACTTCAGCATATGATGTCCGATGATTAAAAACTATGCATCTTTGTAAAGAGCTTAACTAAGCCAAAGCTTGTAATGAACTTTTCCTTCGTTAGCCGGGGTGTAGCCGTCGGCGTCCAGGGTTCACTACAAAATTTGTATTTTCCAAGAAAAAACAGCTTTTCCAAACGTTATAATTCACTTTATTTACTAAAACCTATGTCCGTTTGTCGCGTGAGGTGTATCACTGACCATGCCTCTCCGTCTTTGGTCCTGGGTATCCGTCTGTCTATCGTAGAGTGCATCACAAACAATGCCTCTCCGTCAGTTGTCCTGGAAATATGTCCTATGGTTGTTATCTATAGTCCCAGTCATGTCTCAATGTCTCATCATTGTTAAAAAATGTCTTAAGTCGCTGAATGTATTAAATAAATCAGGATCACGTCTTACCCATGCGGCGACCACCAAGAGAAAGAAAGTATCTCAAACAGAAAAAAATCCTTCATTGCCTTTATTTAATGGTGGTCGCCCGCCCCCTTGCGTGCGATTCGAAAGTAATGTTCATTGGGGTGTCTTCGGAATTCTTCGATGACGCGATATGCAGTTGGTTGCAAACTTAGTTGACGGACAGATTGATATCCATGTGTGTTTTATTCGCTTAGTTAAAGAAACTTTTGTTGATTTCTTAAAATTTAGCTAGCCCAGAGTGAAATACTTATGTCTAATCATGCAGATAAATGTTGAATTGATGACGACCAATCAGTTTTCCACGTGTTTGTCCGATGTCAGTTGTCTGTTGGGCGTAAGTTGCACGTTTAAGTTGCATGTGCTGTCCGATGTTGGTTGGCTGTTGGACAAAAGTTGCATGCTAATTGGTTGGTTGGTTGTAAGTTCGGTTAGTGGTTGGTTGCTTGTTTGGTTGATCGGGTGATTGGTTGGTTGGTTAGTTGTATGGTTGGTTGTTGGGTTGGCTGTTGGATCGAAATTACATGCTTAAGTCGCGGTATGTGGGCAAATAAGTGTATGTGACTTGCATCATCACAACCTCATAGCTTTTGGAACTCTGAGGTCATATTCGGCTAGTGAGACCCATAAAGTGAGACTTGTTAAATTAAAGACTTTCAGAGTAAATCTACACCAAAAGCCATGAGGAAAAATATAGGTCTAATGAAGTTCTAACGATACATAATTTGTATACATCGGACATCACCTGTCGAAATTAGGAAAAAAATACCATTTTGGTGGCTTTAAGACTAGTCCCAAAAATTACCATGTCAACGGTATGTTTTCCATCCAGCTGTCAGGACTCAAAAGAGTCGCACCACTGCTACCTCAGCCGTTATTGTCTATTAACCTGTTCTCGTTTGTCGTATTCCTTTGCGAGAGCCCGCTACACTCTCAGTTCATGTCAGGAAACTTTTAGAAAAAGAAAACAAAGCCTTTGGTACCGCTCACAGACCGTTTGGAATAATCCACTATTACGTCTTACTTCGTTGCCAGTTGTTTTCTAAGACAGCGTAACCGAGGGCGCGATTTGTGTTCCACAATTCTATTTTTTTCTACGATCAGATGTTACCATAACAACAATAGCTTTGACAGTTGGAATCAGCTGTTTCAAAAGCAGGGTTGCTACACGCGATAGTCGCCCAATTCTTGTTAAGCTATCAAGCAGTTGCATGATCGGCTGTCAAGCGGTTGGAAGAAGCTATCCTACAACTATTAACTTACTTAAATCCTTAGTCGTAAATTTATTTTAGACTTATTTAACCATTAATTCAGGTTTTATAAAACTTTTATAAAAACTTATGCGTAATTAATTAGTTTTATAGTCGGAGACGCAAATGTGAGACGTCGATTGAGTTCATAGACTTTTACTTACTTATTTCGTAAGGATTGCGAAATTTTCGGAATTTTCCAGAGAACTAAGGGATTTATTGTCAACTCGTATATACCAGAAGTCATCTCGAAAATATTCCAACAAAAATTGTTGGACGTTTTCATTTCTCGTTGAAAACAAGTTTCTGAAAGACTGAACCTCCTTTTATAAATATGATACGCCAAATTTTTCGCGAACTTTAAATTCTTTTGATTTCCATGCAATTTTCGTTGAATTCCCTAATGCGCTCTCAAAGTTTCAAATGAAAATTATTCATAAAGTAAAATTAACTGCGTGACTATTATTTTAAATATTTAAAGAACTTGGAAAGTAATTAAAAAATTATTATCTTAAGCTTTTGACCCTTTTGCCTGAATTAAACCATTTGTGTTATTTTAATTTCCGCACTTAGCGCGGGTATTTTCATTTCCATTGCTGCCACACGCTTTAAGCTCATACTTTGGTTATAGTACCTACTCTTCTTGACATACAAAATAAAAAGGATAATTTAAATTTATGATTATACTCAGAAGCTCAGCTCAGCAGCGTCATCGCTACTCCCACTTAAATTTTATTCATATTTGCATATGCGCCATTTGCGCGCACTGTGGTAATATAGACCGAACAGAGGACCGACCGACGGACCAACATTTATCCTTATGTTTTTCGTTCATTTCTATCTGCTGCGCTGCAGGAGAAATAAAGGCTTCCGGGCATTTTTTGTGTTCTTCTTCTACGTTCGTGTACACTATCCTTGTGCTTCGTGGCCTGCGTCATTCACACTCAGTCCCACATGCAAATTCAAAATTCCGTTTTCTCTGCCACAATAATAACTCATGAATAAATCTTTTATCCTTTGCACTTTGTTTGGTTTTTGGTGTGTTTTTTCTTCTCACTTTTTATTTTCACTTTCTTTTGAGTTTCTTTTTTTGTTTTTCGCTTTTTTAAATCCTTGTCGAGTGGCTCATCGTTCAAGAGTCCTGTGCACGCCATTTAATTCATTCATTATCCGTCATTAAGCCGAATATGATTTAAGTGTTGCCAATGTGTGTGTGTGCATTAAGGTGTCTCTAAGGTAGCTGGCTGGTAGTATTTGTGCTTTTTCACAGTTATTCTTTTAAAAAAATGAGAAAAGGCTATCACATGGCAAGACACAAAATTTGTTTTCTATTTTTGAGCAAATCCTAATTCACTTAAGTCATTGAGTACCCATGGAATGATTTATTTCATTAAATTGACTACTGTTTTCTTGATATCCTTGCTTAAAAATGCAAAGATCGTTGTTTTGAGGCATATTTGAAGCTATATCACACTTATAGTGAACAGCGTAATTCACGTAATTCCAGACCTCTGATTAATATTGTTATTTCCAAAACAGGTACACCCATATATTCATGCATTTTTGTTTTTTTTTCCCTCCACTTGCAGCCTATTCTATTGCAAGGACTCTGTAAGTTCCAACTTTGATATTCAACCAGCAGGAAATAAGAGCTATCCTGGTTTACCCAAGAGGCAAAAAAGTAAGTACGCAGCTAACTTATTTCATCCTTAGAAAAGCATAAAGCCATATTTTGCGTTTATCCTTTGCGGCTATAACTCATTTTATCAATGCATAATTATTTTGTGAAAAATGTATTAGTACTTGAGAACTAAAAAAAGAAAGGATTTTTAACTTTGGCATAGTTATAATTCATTTAAAGAAAACTAAAAAAAAATAAATTGTAAAATTTGTATAGAACTCAAGCGTAAAATCATAATTCTCTTCATTTGCAGGCTGCCTGTTGTATGCAATTGGCAAACCCGTTTATCATAAAATGATTAATGAAAGTTATGCCGCTTGGCTAAAGGATCCGGCTGCAAAGGAATTCAACCGTGAAAAGACCTTCCTAACCAGAGAGGCTGATTATAAGAGTCTCTTTGAATTTCAAAATCGAATGGAATATCGCCTTAACCAAATGGGTAGCAGAAGTTACCCACTGGGCAATGAGGGATTTCATGTAAGTTGCGCTTGCTGTGTTGGTTGGGTGGTTGGTGCTTTGGCAATAATGAGGTATTGAATTGTGACGCTCTGTGAATCCTTGTATTGTTGTGTATTAAGTCAATATTGTAGTTTGTTATGTATTAATTATTTGTATTAACTGACAATTTATTATGATAATTTTATTTGAAATCATTACTGGCATTGCCAATTAGTTGTTGAAAAGTTTAATATTATGGATGGCTTAATTTTATACTTGTGTTCATGAAAGAAAGCACACCAAGTGTACCAGTTGAAAAAGTTAGATGAGACTGATGGCAATATTGCAGTATCTACCGATGTGTGACATAAGTTGTGCGAGAAGATTTTGTCCTAGTGGCATTTTTTGTTAGAATACAGGGTATTTAAGTTGGAGATATTTGTGATTTTTTATTTAAAGTATCTTATCTTTTTCACTTTTATAATGTTCTTTTTATAAAAGAATGCTACTTTAAAAAAATATTTTTTTTTTCCAAAAATTCTGAAATTTCAAAATACTTTTGGATGTTTTATGAAAAAACGCAACTTAAATGTTTTTCGACATACTGTAACTTCTCTTGTGGAAAGGGCTGTGAGCTGAGATAAAAGAATCAGCCGGCCACAAATACTTAGTACGACCCACAATGAAAGGAAGTCTTCAGACTAAGATGATAAGTTGGCCACGAATACTACGACTTCTAATGGAGAAAAAATGTAGGATAAAGATATTAGTTGGCCACAAATAGTAGGGGAATAGTGTCGCCTGTGGGCATGGGTCGGGTGTGGGTACCCCCGTAACCTTTGATAGAAAACAAGTACGGCTGTTCTGACAAATGTTAAGCACGTGTTATGACAGCACGAAGGTTTTGTGCATATACTGGAGCAAATAGACGCATTTGCTTGGTGCTGAGAAGAAAACAATTTTTGAATAAGCGAAAGTCAATACAAAAGTTTTTTTCAATCATATTGCAAGTGCTATAAATCGAAGTTAATCAATCGAAAAGCTGAATGCAATTTATAATGCAGTAAATTTATTATATTTTGTGATTTAAAACCGAATCCAACTGAAATGTTCACATTACAGAGTTTGCTTATAAGTAACTTTTCAAAGTGGCTGTTAAAGTCGGTTGTGGGCACACTTCTTTTTTATTAAAAGCGTGTTTTTCAACTGAAATATTTTCGTGGATGCCAATTTTACTCATATAAATGGTGTTCTTATAACTTTTTACGCTTTTTTAGTGGAAAGGAATGAACCAATAGGCCTTTTAAAGATTTCGTAGAAAAAAAGTTATTTTCATTAAGTGTGGGCGTTAGAGTAGCATACTACTTTGCAAAAAATCTCGGTATTGAGTTTCCAGACAAGTGTTTCCAAAATAAATTTATTTTGCTTTCTTCTCCATTTGGTTGCGTTTAACTGCATATTTTCCCATTTTTAGCCGATTTTCTAAGGGTGCTCACAACCGACCCAAATTTTTTTTTTTTTTTTGGCAAAAATTATCACTTCACTATTTTTTTGATATAATTTTTCCAACTGACGAAATCAATTTACTTTCTTCCCCAGCAGTCAGCGAAGGTCTCTAGCTTTCCATTGATACTTATAAGTTTGTCTGCATAATATATATTTGGTCAAAAGAGTCGAAAAGAAAATGGTGCCTACACCCGACACTATTCCCCAACCTATTTTTTTATCAAAAGAAAATTAAAACATTAAAAGGAGAAGTTAAGTTCTAACAATTTTCAATTATGTAACGAAGCCTCTATGATAGGAACATTTTTCACATAAATGTTTTGGATGAAAAAGTAAAGGGTACCGGTTAATGTGAATACTCTTATACCATAAAAAAACAATTTGCTACATTTTAGTGAAAAATAACAGCTATTTTTATTTTTGTTGCTCTGCCAAAGAGCTTGGTCTTATAAACATTTTCAATGCGCAATTAGACACCAAAGTGTCAACTGTTTTTATTTCTTCATAATAAAATGCAACATTTGAGATAATAACTCAGAATGTCAAATAAAAATAACATAATATAATAAATATAACATATAATAATAAATTATACACATGAAAATAACACACACACAAAGACAAAATTAATAAAAATCTACACATGAGTTTGAATTACAACAACTGCATGTAACAATGTGGCGGACCATATAATTTGGTCCCTCATGATGAGAACGCTGCAAAGACGCCCATCATTGAAGTCCTGTCAACGCCGTTATTGTCTTCTTGTGAACAGAGCAGAGCTCTCGCATTGGTAGCATTCCAACTAAATACAAATACTCGTCAACAAGAAACTACTACATTCAAGCAAGCAGCTGCCACTATCACTTTCAGCAATTGCTGGTTTGTGTTGTCGATGTTGATGTTGTTGCTGCTGCTGCTGCTGGCTGTTACCGCCATCATGTGACAATAGTTCACACACATAACGACACTTTGTTGTCATTTTTTTGACCACATTTTACATTTAAGAGCGCACACAACTGTTGCCATACTCCGACTGACACATACAATGTTGCAAAACTATATTACACAAATACACTAATACATGTTCATATTAATGTATGAGCTCATATACGACATGTGTGTTTGCTTCAGTTGGCATCTTTTTGCAATTAAACTACTACTTATGTGCATACGACTATTATTTCGTATTTTGGCACAATTTTCTAGTTTTCGTTTGTTTTTCGCTTGCAAGTTTGCTTGAGGTAATATATCCTTGCAACGGTACTACGAGTGTTTGAAATTTTTTCACCGATAACTTAACACATGTTCATAATGTGTATAGTCTCATGATTGTTTGTAGATTAAAGAACTCGAAAAACGAAGGATCCTGCACGGATCATTTAGTACTATTTTTAGTCTTCAAATTGAGTTATAAATTGGTCTTGGATGATTTTTCTTTAAAAAGTTATGACCATTTGATTCATCTATAAAGGAAGTAAAAGCCATGCTCAGAATGCTGATGCACTTTTCCCATACTTTCCATTCGCTGAGGTCCACCGTGCTTGAAGGCTCGTCAAAGTAACCAACAGAAATAAAAATAGTCAATATCAATGTATTTCTTAATGCTGATTCCGAATTCAGTCTCAAAAGTGCTCTGTTAAATACGGTTTTTGAAGTGTCTTAAGAAATATTTCAAAAATTGCCATGATACGTCAACAGACACGCCTAACTCTCATAAAAAATTAGCAAATATTCCTTATCCCTAAAAGTGTGCAACACTTTTTTCCATCTACTTAACTTATATTGCAAATTCGCATTGAAAGTTGCATGACCTTTTATTGAAAATTGATGATTTGAATGATGAGCTCGAAATATGTCGAACTTTTTTTGACTAAAATGAAAAGAGTATATTCTCATCTTTAATTTTTTTATAGCTTTAAGAAGCAGCTAGACGAAGCTAACTCAGTAATTTTCCGAGAAAAAAAATTGCAAACGCTGAATTTCAAAGCGCCATTTTAATTTGCGCATATATGTATAAGGTGTAGTAAAAAGTAATCCATTGTTTTCTCAATAGATGCCTTTAGTACTCTATATCTGGCTTAGTTTTTGTTTCATTGATTTACAACAGATGTTGTTGTAAAGATAATAGTTAGTACTAAAAAAGCTTCTTTGACAGTTTTGCATTTGATTGATTTAGCCGAATACAAAAAAAAAATCTTGATGTAAAAATCTCATAGACCGCATTTCTATCTAACTACTAAATCGCAACAAAATCGATCCATTTTTGAAGCAGATGATAACTGGTGATGAAAATGGATCACTTACGACAACATCAAGCGAAAACGGTCGTGGTCGAATGGCAATCAGCCGGCGCAAACGGTGTCCAAGCCAGGATTGGGATCGGCAGGGAATCATCTACAACGAGCTACTCCCCTACGGCCAAACTTTTAATTTGATCATGTACAGTCAAAAATTAGACCGTCTGAGGGAAGCAACCGCTCAGAATCGGCCAGCATTGGCCAATAGAAAACGAGTTGTATATTATCAGGATAACGCCAGGCCACACACGTCGTTAGTTACTCATCAAAAGCTCCGAGAGTTTGGTTGGGAGGTTCTTATGCATCCACCATATAGTTCGGGCTTAGCACAAAGTGATGACTACCTGTTCCTGTCAATGGCGAACGATTTTGCTGGTGAAAAATTCGCTTCAAGAGGGGCTTGCGAAAATCGGTTGCTACAGTTTTTTGATCATAAGGATCGGGGCTTACAGAAAGTATATACTAAATAAACCCTTCAATTTTATACAAAAATATTGGATTTCTTTTTACTCCACTTTATATTTTAATGACACAATGTCGCATATGAAATTATTCAAAATTTTTATTGAAACTTTGCCAATTTCAATACTTGCATTAAATAGCAAGTAATTTAATTAATTTTGTAATTTTTACTATTTTCTATTGTTGTTTTTTGTAGGGTAACGCTCACGTTGTTTTCAATGGCGCATTCTTCTACCACCGTCGTAATACGGATCAAGTTATTAAATTGGATTTAATCACAAATAAGGAAACATGTGAGTATAAAAAACAATACTTGCTTATTTTAATGGTGGTGTAGGTGCATTCAAGGTCAAAAGTATTGTCATACACATGATGTCCCATTTTTTCTCAAAGAACTAAAATGCAGGTAGAACTGCAAAATACCCAAAAAGATGTAAAAAACAATTATAAAAAATAAATAATTTTTTTTTTGTTAAATAAAACTAAACTTTAATTTTCTTGTTTCACTCTTAAAAGCTCTGACACTACCATTCTCGGGCGTAAGCAATGGCAAAAGATTGTATTCGACAGATTACAATTACATGGATTTCAGTGTGGATGAAGTTGGTCTGTGGGTGATCTACAGCACTTATGATTCTAACAATACTATGGTAGCGAAGGTGAGTGACTATACAAAAAGATATATTTAAGTTATATCAAAAAAAAAAAATTTTTTTTTTTTGGAATTTCCAAACCCTAATTACTGACGGTGCCGTGACATAGTCCCCACGGACATAATCCCCATTCCGCCAATAATTCGGACATAGTCCCGATTTCTAAAATGGGGGGGAAACACTTGCGGACATAATCCCCAGGAAAAAACGGACATAGTCCCCATAACGATATTTTGTTATTGACAACAGCCGCAGCTCAGGATTTACAACTCCCAAAAATTCCAATACCTTTTTGGCGGCGGCCTTCGGCCGCGGATCAGTCTATAACATCCAACACTATATAAATTTTTTAAATGGATTATTGCAAAAATTTTTTTCATTTTTTGGATATAACACCTATTGGGATTTTGTCCGAAAAATTTGCGGACATAACCCCCATGACCAAAATGGGGATTATGATCGAAAAATTTTCGGACATAATCCCGAGGAGCTATGAATTTTCAAATGTCGGAAAATCATTTTACCACAGTTATATGTCTTTGATACACTAACTTTCCACCAATTTTCATTAAAATCGGAGATGTCAAGTCGAATCTTGGTCGGTTACGCAAAGAAAGACTCATGTCAGCAATGGTTACCGGACATAGTGCCAACGGACATAGTCCCCACTTCGTAAATGGGGATTATGTCCGAAAATTTTTCGATCATAATCCCCATTTACGAAGTGGGGACTATGTCCGTTGGCACTATGTCCGGTAACCATTGCTGACATGAGTCTTTCTTTGCGTAACCGACCAAGATTCGACTTGACATCTCCGATTTTAATGAAAATTGGTGGAAAGTTAGTGTATCAAAGACATATAACTGTGGTAAAATGATTTTCCGACATTTGAAAATTCATAGCTCCTCGGCTTTTTATTCGATTTTAATAAACATTTCAGAGTTTCTATAGAAAAGTATGAGCTTATGAAAAAAAAAAAAAAAATTATACTGAAAAAAAAGTGTTTTTGGTGGAAAAATTTTTTTTACTTTTTCGAAGCCATTTCGGGGCTTGGTGCACCCTTTTTATTTTCATTGAAATATTTTTATTTAAAAGTAAGCTTTGTAGCAATTATTTTCCGGCTCTCAAACTTACGGTTATCAAGTTATGAATTTTTGAAGTTGTATAATGTTGTGTTTATCATGAGTCGTTGGTGAGCGCGCGCTACCATGAAGGGCTGCCACCAGACGGTTTTTTTTTTCAGTGAAATTTTACATAGAATTTGTTTTGTGGAATATTTTAACCCATCATAACCAAGTTTTTGGATAAAGAGATCAAAAAGTCCCATAAAAACGAGATATATTTTTATGCTTTTCCAATTTTAATATTATAACTACTACCGAATCAAATACTACCTTAGAAAGCTCATACAATTTGCTAAAATTTTTCCGGAAAAGTGTTTTCTCTAAAATATTAGGGTGAAGCAAGACATTTTTTTTAAAAACATGTCAGAAAATTATGTTTTTCCTCATAACTTATAAAGGTTCCCCCACACACGTACAATTTTATGTTGGTCTGGGCGTCCTATCACCACTCAGAAACATCAAAACCTTTACGTTTACTCCCTTTATGTATGTACATTGTACATATATGATATCAATTTGTTTGACACTAAATTCTTAAGGTTTTGACCCATTAAAGCACAGTTTTTAGATTAAGGGATCAAAAATGCATGGCTCTTTTATATATAAGATATACAAGTCTTTTATTGGAATATAGTATGATCTAGTTTCTACTTACAATATGTATATTTTCCATTTGAGTAAAAATATTTCAATAATATAATTTTTGGGAAGAAAAAAAAAAAAAAAAAAATGCATGTGACCAAATGTCCTGTTTTATTTTTTATTTCTTATCTTTTATATTTTTTGACTTTATATACATTTTACTTGCATGTTATTTTGCTTCAATACCCCTGTTATTGATGACAATCATTGAAATGCGAATTCGATTTATTATCAAAGGACGGCAACAGCAGCATCCTTCTGTAAAAGAAAATGCAATTGCATTCTTACTTGGCCTTCCTTGTGTGTGTTCACCGACCGTAACTTTGTTGTATTGCTGCACAATGCCAACTGAGATTCGGACGGTAGAATGGTTTCTTTGAGGTCGCATAATAACTTCATTTAGCGTTCATTTTCCTTTTGTTGCATTCATTCGAGTAATACGATTCAAGTCCTTTAACTTTCTTTTTTTAGCTTTTGCGTTTGTCTTCGGCATTTCATATACTACACATACATATGTATTTTTAGCGCGCGCATAAGACGATAAAATGTGTCCTTGCACATTATGCATCCTTATGTCATTGCACTGCTTCTTGTGAATTGTGTGTACACGCATAGAGCAATGCGCCAATTTTCTCTGCCGCGCTTTATTCTTCAACAGCAGCGGTTGATCTCAATGAAATCAATGCAGCAGCATTGGCTTTTTACCACATAAAGTGCCAAATGAAATGAAATGTCTTAAAACAATCCAAATTTCCAAGTTCTTTTCTTTTCATTTAATTTTTTAAAATAAGTCTCACTCTTAAGCAATTTTTCAAAGCAATTGCTCTCAACTCTTTTAAGTGTGCTGTAGTGTCTTCTTTTAGCGCTTTAGAATCATTAGTTTTCCATGAGTTTTTCATACCAGCACTCGTACAAAAACAGTGGTAGAAATATTGTACGTGCAGCACTTACTGCTGTTTCATTTCAACGTTGATGCACTTCATCATTGTTCCATTGAATAGCAATAAAAACCAATTTTTTATGACTTCACTATTTGTGCTGGTGCTGCGAATCGCATTGGAGCATAATATAAATTATAAAATATTTAAATGGATTTTTTTTGTATGTAAACTTGGCGTTGCTAGGAAAGGTATTGCATAAAAAAGGGGACTGAGAACACAAAGGGAATTGTTCAAAACTTGAAAAGAGTTTTCACTTTAAAGTTAGCAAACGAAGAAGAGAAATTGGCTTTTTAAAAATGAAAAAATCAAATGCATTTGGATCATTCAATTACAGTGAAATTGAGCCTGAAATGTAAATTGTAATTAAAATCAAGTAAAAGGAAAAAATAATTAGAAAATTTTTAAAGTTATTATACGTGGGCTGCTCGATATATTTCTGGCCTAATAATGAAAATGCGAATATTTATCATCAAAAATGGTTTTATTGTTTTTCAAAGTATTCTCCAGCATGCTTAATATACTTTTGCATGCGTTCAAACCAATTGTCGAAGCACTTTTTCCACTCCGATTGAGACACCTCCAAAACATGGTTTTTGGATGCTTCAACAGCATCTTCTGGCGACGAAAATCATTGACCACGCATTTTTTTCTTGATGTGCGGGAATAAAATGAAGTCCTTGGGTGCCAAGTCAGGGCTGTACGGCGGATGACCCATCAATTCGACGTTTTGGCCTGTCAAAAAGGCGCTGGTTTGAGCCGATGTGTGAGAGCTCGCATTGTCATGGTTCTTGTTCGTTTTTCGAATTCAGACAACTAAATTGTGATGTACCACTCAAAATTGACCGTCCTACGTTACTCAAGAGGAACAGTTGCCACATGACCAATTTTGCCGGAGAAACAGGCGACCATTTGCTTCGAAGTGCTTCGTCCACAAACAACTTTCGTTGGATTTGGCTCGTCTTCGAAGACCCACACGGTCGATTGCTGTTTTGTTTCAGGCTCATACGCATAGATCCATGATTCGTCATCTATGACGATTTTATAAACGTCTTTTGAAGCACCGTGATCGTATTTTTTCAACATTTCTTTGCACCAATCGACACGAGCCTTTTTTTGAGCGATTGTCAAATTGTGCGGGATCCAACGAGAACAAACCTTTTTTGCGGCCAGGTAGGTGCTCATGCAATATCAAATGTATGCTGGTGGGAGAAATACCAAAGGATGCTTCTATCTCACGGTATGTCATATGATGATCTTGCATTATCAGTTCACGCATGGCATCAATGTTCTCTGGCACAACGGCCGTTTTTGGACGACCTTCACGGAATTCGTCTTTGAGCGAGCATCGGCCACGATTGAATTCATTAAACCAGTTTTTCACAGTGCTATAGGATGGTGCTTTATTGCCATACAAAGATTTAAGTTCATCGATGCACTCTTGTCATGATAATCCACGTCAAAAGTTGTGAAAAATGATCGCATGAAAATGTTCACGAGTTAATTCTATTTTTTTGCCAAATTGATTTTTTCAAGTCACTGTAAACAACACAAATGATGGTCGTACGTCAAAACGTTCTGAGTACGTTTATGCTAAAAAATATCAAACTTTCCAATAAAAATGTCGGATTGCACCTGGCAACACTTAATGTTGCCTAGGCCAGAAATATATCGAGCAGCCTACGTAAAGCATTTAATATATTTAGTGTCCTGTCATGGATATGCCTGAAAATTCTTTCTCGAGATTATGTTACCTTCTCGAGAGGAAGCATTTGCTATTGTGCATTTTGTATGAATGTAATCTTCAGGGATGCTGTTTTCTTGCAATTTTCTATCCAATTTTTTATATCATTCACCTCTCCCACGTTGGACGCCAACTAAAAAGATGCAAATGATTTTGTTTAACAAAGATTTATCCACATTTAGTTAAAAATATTAAAAAATATAAAAATAATGCGTGAAATAAACCCGAATTCATTAAGAAAGCAAAATAAACGTTCAGAGTTTGGAAAGAAACAATGAAAATTTTTCCAAATTTTTTAATATAAAATGTAGGCTTGATACAGTTTTTATTTTACGATCCCAAAAATGCTTGGAGTGAATCGTGCGATATCTCATATTTTTTGCCTTGACGCAAGATATATAAAAAAATATTGCCTTTATTGCTAAAATACCTTCGAGAATCGTATATTCGAAATTTTACCCTGCTGTAAAATTTCAAAAAATTAATTTTATATGAAACCCAAAATCATAACGTAATTACACAAGGAACATTTTCTAAGAACACATTAACCCATTATATCCGATTTTTGAGAGTCTTCAAAAACTTGGCTGCAGTGGGTTAAAATATTACACAAAATTGTCCACGGCAAATTTCATCAGAGGTCACCGACGACAAAAAATACTTAAAACTTGAGAATTATGCGTGAAAAAATATAATCAACGTGAAATATGTGAGGTATTTACTGATATTGACAATTATTTGGATTTCGCGTAGAAGTTTCGACTTTTTAATGTTCGGCAAAATTAAAAAAAAAAATTAGCTTTTTTCCGATCCGAATGTAATGAATAAGGAGACAATTGACCTTTTTCTGGTCCGATTGTAAACTATTTTTAAAATAGTCCTTGGTACCGCAGGTTATCGAATGGATTTCAAAAATATTGGTGTCATATGAAAGATATTTTACTAAGCTATAAAATTATAGTAAAAAAGTTTTTAATTTTTCAAACATTTTTCGAATTCCTGAGTGAAAAGTTGGAAAATAAATTCGGACAAAAAATGTCAAAATATTTCCTTTATTGCCGATAGCTTTACTTTGAAGTGGATTTTATTCTTTCAGAAAATTTTTTTTCGATTGCATGCTAGGTAGTCGGAGAAAAAATTTTCGAAAGTGAGGAAACATTTTCGAAAATGCTTACGCAAAAACTGTCGATTGTGTTGAATTCAAGAGCTTTGAATGTCTTGAAACAATATCGAAAATTTTGTGAAAAGTCATTATCAGAAACTTTCTTGTTTTTGAATAGATCACGTTCAAAGGTCGTGACATTTTTGGTCCTCCTGTGTAATCGATAAAAGTCAATAAAAAAGAAAGGCTTCAAAAAAGGTTGATTTTTTTTTTCGTTATGAAGTATGTGAAAAAATCTACGGAGTGGAATTCATAGGATTGTCTTTTCATACATTTTGCTTCATTATTTTTTTTTTGGTATTGATCCATTTCAAGCCATGCCATACCACAACTTCAGCTCACAATGAATGGTTTCCACACTTAATTGATTTTCCACGCAATTTCATTACAGTTCAGTTTCCACTGTGAAATATTAGAGGGAAAGAAAGCCATACAAAAAAGTCAGCTAGAAGTATTTCAAGGAGATTATGTAGGCGAATTAAAAAAAAGCACAGTTGATACTTCAGCTGCTTGAAAAATAGTGTTAATTTTTATTTTATGCATATCGAGAGAATTATACTCATTTGAAAATTAATTACTGTAGAAACTGAACTATTAATCTGGCGCCACCGTAAATCTTTCGTTATTGCATTTGAGTTTTGATTTCATTTCATTCTTTGCATTTCCGTTTCAATTTCCTTTCCTTTCCATTTCTTCTTTCAGTTGGATGCAGATAATTTGAAAATGCAATACAACTTCAACATCACATTGGATCATCGTAATTTTGGCGAAATGTTCATTGTTTGCGGCCATTTATACGCCATTGATTCCTGCACCGAGAAGGTTTCACAAATCAACTACGTTGTCGACCTATACAATGGAAAATTGCTTCAAAGACATATACAATTTTCGAATCCGTTTGGTAAGACAACAACAGTGGGCTACAATCCGCTAAATGTGGTAAGTGCAAGTGCTTAAATAGAGAGATATGTTTTTATAAAATAAATATAATGTATGTATGAATGTTTGTATAAAGATAAATAGATAGTTTAATCTTGATTTACAAGAGTATGCGACAAACAAAAGTTTTTTTCTGCCACCAGCTCCCTAGATATTGAAAAAACTGGAATTCTTGAAAACTCTTCACTGTACAGTGTACACCGACAAGAGCAAAGGTCGGATGCCAATGGAGATTGCAATTTATACAATGTGTTGTGTTATTTTTGTTGTTGTTGTAACATCAATGTTTAAGATATTGTTGTTTACACCGTTGCTGTTGCTGTTGCTGACATTGTTATTGTTGTTTTTGGTTGCACATAGATTGTATTTAAGTGCGACTGTATCTCATATTTAAGTGCGACTGTATCTCATTCCCCAACTTCATGTGTCACATGCCGCACAAAATGCCACAAATTTTGCCGTTGAGGTCACAAAAAAAAATAAAAAATTTTTACGCTGATAAACGTTTTTTTTTTTTGCAATTTTAGCATTTTTTTCTCGATATTTTCATGTTTCGCAGCCTCAAAAATGGGCTTTTTGTGGCATTTGCCGTGTTATTGTGGTCGTGGCACATAGATAAGCGTTTTATGTAGCAGCAGCAGCCGGTCGTTATGTGGCCTATGCTACGTATGCGATTACGTTGTGTAACGTCTGTTGATAATGCAATTTTTTGACTTTTTATTTCAGCAACAACATAGTTCCTTTTTTTTTGTAGTGTCGCGTTCTTAAAATAAAATCGATTTGATAGATAGATAGAGGTTAACAGATAAAAGGGGTTGGCATTGGGATGTTCGCCAACTTTTTTGTCTGTTATAAAACGTTTAAGATAAAAGCGGCTTACTGCTTTTGTGGTAGATAGATCAATTGATAAATTGACAACGCGGATATGGACTTAAGTGTTGAATGAAAAATATCACCCATACTAATAACTTTTCACGCATAAAACGCTGAACCTTTTTAGATGAAATTTAGTATGAAGATAGTTTGAAGCATTAGGAAGCACATAGCAAAGTTTGTATGCCTGTAATCTCAAAAGGGTGTGGAAAGGTGGATCGAAGTTCGAGTGGGAAATATTCGATATATGAAGAATTATCACTCTGAAACTATTCGCCCAATTGAGTTTAAAAATTGACAGCGACTACATCTCAAGCATGGAAAGGTTTTTATGAAGGTTTTCCAATGTCACCTAAAGGCCTCATAGTCAAAACGGAGAATAAGTATCAAGGTATATTAGAAGGAAAACATCTAAGGAGAATTATCAGGGATATCAGCAAGCCTTATAGTCAACTGATTATGTTCTAAAAAACATCGAAAGGAATAAGGAACAAAGACGTTTACGGGTTTATCGCACAGTGGGTCATTTAGGAAGAAAAATCCGCGGTGTGCAATTAAATTAGAAAGTGAAAACCAGAGAAGGGGAAATGAAATCTTTATTGAATTTAAATTGATTTAATAAGATTTACTTTTTAATTGAAATGTGTTAACAACACATAGTTAGACGACGTTGTGATAGATTAAGTAAAATAGTATTAGTACAATATTGCAACACCAGTAAACAGCTGTCATAGCAATCAGTTGTTCACCACTTTGAGGTGAGTTGGGATGGTTATGACCTCAGTGTCGAGGGAAAATATTATCATTCCAGCGGTGACCGGCAGCGAGTAAAGGTGGTATGCATAGTAATAAGTGGCATTTAGTCAGCATGGTATTGACCTAAGCCGATACTCTGAAGGTGCTAAACGTAGTAATTAGTAATATTTAGTTAGAATGGTGTTGAGCCAAGCCGATACTGTGAGAGTCAGAAACATAGCCGTTATGGGTATTTAGTTAGAACGGTATTGAGCCCTGCCGATACTGTGAAGGTGGGAAAATAAGTAATTATGGGTACTTAAATTAGAACGGTATTGAGGCAAGCCGTTACTGTAATGGCAGGACGTTCGAACCAATTGTAACGCTCGAAAATATATTAATAAGGAACCGTTTTCGCAAAAAATTTGTAAATAAAGGAAATAAGAGAACGAAATCAGGTGGTAATATTCAACTTAAAACCAGAATAGTTATAATTGTCCAAAATAAAAATATTTTGTGATACGAACCTTGGCCACCGGCGAATCAAGACCTCGGCAGTAGTAAAGCTTCGTCACAACAGTTTTTATTAATATATCCAGCGAACAAAGCAAAATTTTGATATTTTTTAGGAAACTTTTTAGAGAGAATTGAATATGCCATCGGAATAGCGTATTTAAAAAATTAAAAAAAAATTGCTTAAAAAAAAATTTCGTATTCTTGTGTTTTTTTTAATCTTTTGCCTATAACTTTTTTTGAGTCAGAGAAAGGACATATCCCAACATAAATAAATGTAGGTAAAATTTCCTTTAAAATGCTTTATTAAAAAATTTCTTAGGATAAAATTGACCGAAATATGAATGAATTGCATTATTTATCTAACCAGTTAGTTGGCGCCCAACGTGGGACGCTCAAGTGTTTTTGTTATCTTTGTTATGCATACTTTATGAATAAACAAGAAAAAACTTAATTTTTACAACTTTCGAATTAGAGTTCAGCCACAAAATTTTATCATTAAAATCTTAGTGCAATACCTTTTGCTCCATATTATGAACATCCCTAACCTAGCGAAATAGGTAGAAAAAGCTATGCTAGGCATAAAGAAATCAAACAAAGAACAAAATCTTTCAATTATACAACTATTGCCATAAAATTATATAAGTAAGTATGTTATGTTACTCATATGTCATAAAAATAATAACTACAGATAAATAAATCCGTGGTGAAAAAATCCAAATCAGTGAACATTAAGTCCACGTCACAGCAGCTGTTCGATAAAGTTTCGGTGATAATTCCAACACATCATTTTGTAAATGTTTGTGTGATAAAAAGTTACGTATTGATATCACCGCTGACTTAAATAATATGTCACCAACTATGGCAACGCACATTAACTGCACACGATAACTTGATGCGTTGTGCTGGTGGTGTGATATGGAAAAAAGTCGGTCAAAAAACACTGATGATGATGACATAACGATTAGGTTTGTGTTGCGTCCGTTGTGTTGCGTTACAAAACCAATAACTAAGTTACAAACATGCCGTGTTCATTGATTTGTTATGTGTTGTCTTAACTAAAGGCAACTGACAGCCGGACCAACTTGTTGACAGACTGACTGATTAAATGACTGATAGTGGAGCCATTAGCCGATGGCAACGTTGGTAATATTTTTAGTTGATGTTGCTGCTGAAATGGATGCTGTAGCAACTGCTGCTGCTTAATTTGTTATTGTACGAAAGGAAATATTTTGTAAAAATACTGGGGCAAAAATAAAATTCTGTGATTTACACAGCGTTTAACTTAACTTAAAACCAAAAATATATTTCAACTTAATTATGCTTACATATAAAAGTGTCTTATACTCATGATTGAAAAATCAACAAAATTTTAAAAGCATTGCCACTTAAATATAAAAAAGTTCATCATCCTATAAGTAAAGATCATCCATCCAATTGTTAATAAAAATAATCTGTTAGTAAAATCAACAGCATCATTCATTGCACCGTTTATGTAATTGGCGCCCAACGTAGGGTGCATATTTTTAAATGTCATTTGATTTACAAGAAAATTGGTATTTAATGGTTTTAATAGACGCTGATTATGAATATGATAGTAAACATTTCAAATTCGAAATGGCGGATTCAATATGACAGCAAACGCCATTTGACTTTGTACAGCGCTTAAGTCAAATAAAAACAAAATAATATTTCAATCTAATTATCCTTAAATATAAGTGTATTAGCTAGACTCATTATTGAAAAATCAACAAAATTTATACAGAAAAAATTCAAAAATTCAATTAGATGAAGTTTCTCGCATGCATAATAAATATCACTCATACGCCCTGCATAACCACAGTGCTTTACTTACTATTATTTGATTTTATAATACAAAAATTAAATATTTACAAATAAAAGAATTGTTTGCTATTTACAAATTCATATCATTCATATAGGTACATATGTATATACACATGTATAGGAAGTGTTCAAAATAAACACCTGCACAACAACAACAAATTTTCCGAAATACACATGAATGCATTTTGTTTAAGAAAAAAAAAAAAAACTGAATGAAATTTCTAATTAAATTTACGGCATCAACTGGCTTAGAAACAAACAAAATTCTAACAATACTTTTATTTGCACTTTGGGAACTGTCAAGTACAATGCTAACAAATGTTTAAAATTCTTTACCATTTATCAGTGTCATACTACGCTTTTTCGAATTGTATGCACTGAAAACAATTGTTGATTTTGTTTTTAAAATTTGTACAAAAAAGCTCATGACTTTGAATTATGTATGTAGTTTGGCATCTGAAGAAGAGTGAAGTGATAAAAAAATAAAGCATACTTTCAGGGTATGCATTAAAAGGATGAAAGTTATTTGGATAAAACACGGGAGATATTGCACCTTTTTCGATGAACTGCTGTAACACTGTAATTACAAAAGATTTGAATGGAAACTAAAAGTGAATTTATCCGTTATACAATTTAAAACAAATAATATTACTTTAACTTCAACAAAACTGATTAATATGACAGAAATATCCGAACTATTTTTTTTGAATTTCAAATTATAGTCGCCATTTTCAATTTTCCAAAAAAATGGCCATCGTTTATTCGAAAGCTATTGAATATACGAATATTTTGAGATCTTAAACGTAGTTTTACCTTGATTTTACTTTTGAAGAGAAGGATGTACCAGTTGGCATGGAAAGTCCCATATTTACTTTTCTATACCTGCCACGCCTCTTTTTATGCGTTAGAAGGACAAAGTGTTTATAGTCTGGGTATTGGGCATAAAAATAATACAAAGTGCCAAACCACCCGTAACTATGCGTGATATGGCACCATATCATGGGTGCTTTGGCACCCTAAGTGAATTTTAAGTTTTTTTTTTTCCAGAACTGTTGTATGCTTACTTATACGTTTTATGTGACTAGATGCAACACATTGCGCATTGTATCCAATCATGTGTTTAAGTGACTTGAACATAGTTTATGCTCCCATCTAACGCAAAGATCAGATTCATCTTGAAATAAATAATTTTCTTCACCTTCGTCTAAAGAAGCATAACTAGTAATCATCATTCGTTTATTAGCATTTTTCTTTGAAACCACCATTTACAAATTAATTAGGTAAAAATGAAAAAGGAATGATAGAAGGTCATTACCATTCAAAATTCTGTGATTCTAGACCGACTGTACGTTCAAGCGCTTCATATTTGTTCTTCCAAATACATATCTTATAACATGCTATGGAAGAAATGGCACCCAAACCATATCACCACCAAATGAATAAGAACGTTCACTCATACTAGTATTCATCCAAAAACAAAACTTATTTAATTCTGAAAAAAAAACAACAGCCGTATTTATTCCGATTTTTTTTTTTAAATATCACGCACTTAAGTAATTATATGCCATGAAGTCTTTTTTGAATTGAATTTTGTCAATATTTGGATGCCATGAAAGTTGCTAGTGTTTGAATAGAAAAGAGTGCCACATCTCCCGGGCCTACCCAAATGTTTCAAAAATCAATATCCTGAAGTAAGCGAGTTACTTTTAGACAAATCTGAATGAAGAACTGAAATATTTTTACGTATAATTTTTATGACTTTTTTCCCGACTTTATTATATAGCTAGCCAAAGAAGTTTTCTGTATAAAAATGTCTCCAGAATAATGGATTCATTGACCTACTATAAATTTTCGTTTGTCGAGAAAAAAGCTTTTCCATAACTTACCTCAAGAAATTTCTTTCTCATTTAGTGTGACCAAGGTTTATTTGAAACCAACTAAAATTTCACTCACAAATCAAATTGATGTGTGCCTAACCAATCAGATCGCCACTTTTTAACTTTTCAGTGTTTATGCGAAATTTCAAATTTTATTAAAAAATTTTTCAAATTTCATTCTGATTTTTCGTGTTTTTTTAATACATTTCGACTTTTGGAAAACATTTTTCCGACCCTTATTTATTAACTTTTTTCTCTGCAAAATTTTTCTAGTGTAACATGAAAATTGCTATGCTTTGAGTTTTATTTTCAGCCTCTCAGCCTGCCTCTCTGCAATAAGATGAGAAAGGGGTTATCGATGATACGTGCTTTTAAACCACTTGTGAATTTATTGATTTTCAATTGTTGTCACATTGGTCAATGTCATTTATTTGACGGGTTTGGTCTTGGTCTTGGCCGGAGTCTATGGTGTATCAAATATTATACGAAATACTTAAATATATGTCAGAAATCTATTATTTTTTCTATATATCACCGCTAGAGTAGTCTTTTTCCCCATTAACACTTTTTAACATTTTGACTTCAGATTTGTTTTATAGGTTTTGAATGCATCTATCGCTTTTAGTTCCTGAGATATGTTGAATTTTTTTTGAGGGCCATGACACCTGCTATTTATGTTCAAAATTTGCTCCATATGCATGGAAAAAAACACTGATGAAATATCAAACATCTCAAAAAGGACCTTAGTCCCATTTCTGAAATTAAGCACCGAGTTAGCCAATTTACCATTAGATTCTTTAATTAAAATTTCCATGTTACTTTTTTTGACCAATTTTGATTAATTAGGGTTCAAACTTTTTTTGAGTAGAAATTCGACACAACACTGTTACATGACAACATACCACACAGCAAAATTTTGCGAGCAATTGGCAGCAGCAGCGTTAGATCGTTCGTTCGTTTACTCAAATTGACGTAGTATACGGATACATCAAATGCATTTTGTATGCGCAGCGATATATTGTCATTGTTTTTGTTGTTGTTGCTTTTGGTGCTGTCATTGTCCTTGTTGTTGGTGGTGGTGTTAGTGGATCTCTGTCTGTTCATGTGTATTCTATATTGTGTATGCGTCTGCTGGCACTGATACCAATGCCTTTTCAAATGTATCCATTAAAGCAGTTGGCGATTTTACAGTTTGATGAATTAAATCAATTGCATTCCGTATTTGCATTGTTGGCGCTAAAAATTTGCCTACAGGTTTAGTTGCTATTTTAGTACCTAATACATGCTATGTAGTTGCTTATTAGTGTTGCAACATCGGGCGTCGTCGACCATAAGCACATTGTTCAATCGAATTTCTTAAATTGATAATTACTGGAGAAATCTATGAAACGACATGTGCACCATCTTAATTTGTGATAAACACGGAAATTGTGGCACCCCCAAGTGATATGGCACCCCATTTTAATTTTAATGCATTGCAATTTATGTAGCATTTAAATCTAGATAAAATTTTATTCAGGTGCGCGAAAGACTTCGTGGTAAACAACTGATTTGTTTGTATTTTGTATATTTCAAGAGGCTGCAGAGCGGTATATATTTAAAACATTTATATATAGCGTTCATCGAAATAAGCAGAATTGAATATGATTTCGAGTGAACATGTTTATTTTCTTCAACGCATATACTTTAAAAAGAAAAAATTTGTGCCATTTTTCCTTTTGAATTTTTTAAGATATTTTAGATATACTATAAAAAGAAAAAAACGGCACCCAGTTACTAATGAAATTGATGTGGTCTGGGTGCCATTCTGCTTTTTGTATTCAATAGGATATACTCAAATAAAGAGAAATAGCACGCCATTACCACGGGTGTTTTAGTCAAATAGTGTCTTCAATGGTTCCTTTTACTAGTTACACTTTTTTCGTTGAAGATGAAGAAAATATTTATTTCAAAGATAGTTCTGATGAGCCCATTGGATGTGGAGAAGGTTATGCACAACCCACTAAGCCAAATGACTGGATGCACTGCGTAATGTGCCGCATGTAGTCACATAAAACATGTACATTTTATACGAAAACATGCAAAAATTTTGGCACCAAGGCCACTTGGGCATCCAGTCATCGCTCATAATATGGTGTCATATTTTCGTAGTCTTTCAAAAATTTTTTTAAGTTTTTTTATTATACCTTACACCCAGGGTATATTCACTTTGTCCTTCCGTTTGTAACGCAGAGAAGTAGGCGTGGCAGATATAGAAAAGTATATATTCTTAATCAGCGTCACCACCTGAGTCGATATAGCCATGTCCGTCTGTCTGGCTGGCTGGCTGGCTGGCTGTGTGTTGAAATACACTTTTTGGGAAAACTGAGCAAGATAATTCAATGAAATTTGATACGCTGCCTCCGTCGTCAAAGATAGCTTGGGGATTGAAAACGAGCGAAATCGGTCAACGGAAACGTCTACCGCCCATACATAAAATATATTCAAAATGCATCTTTTGGATTGTTTTTCACGACAGTGCAACCAAAATACGCATAAATACTAAGAATTGTAAGCGCAAGCTCTGAGAAAAAACTGAACGAATTCGGACAAGAGGGCGTGGCACCGCTTATATAAGCTAAAGCTTCAAAACGCTATACTGAAAGCGTTTTTTGCTATATTCGGACCAAATTTGACTCAGACACTAAGAATCATAAATGAAAGCTCTCAACAAAAATTGGGTGAAATTGGACAAGGGAGTGTGGCACCTCCCATATAAGCAAAAGTTTCAAAATGCTACACTAAAAGAGTTTTTTGAGATAATCTAACTTCTCTCAAATACTAAAGACTATAAATGCACGCTTTAAGCTAAAACTAGAGGAACTCGGAAAAGAGGGCGTGGCACCTCCTATACAAGCAAAAGCTTCAAAACACTATACCGAAAACGTTTTCCTCTCAGACACTAAAACCTTTAAATGCAAGCTCTGAACAAAAACTGGGTGAACTCGGACAAGAGGGCGAAGCGCCTCCCATATGGGCAAAATGTTAAAAATACTGCAGTGTAGGGTATTTAATGTTTGACCAGGCCAAATTTTACACCCTTACTAGTTATACCCTACACCCAGGGTATATTGACTTTGTCCTTCCGTTTGTAACACAGAGAAGGAGGCGTGGCAGATATAGAAAAGTATATATATTCTTGATCAGCGTCACCTATTGAGTCAATATAGCCATGTCCGTCTGTCTGGCTGGTTGGGTGGCTGGCAGGGTGGCTGGCTGTGTGTGGAAATACATTTTTTGGGAAAACTAAGCAAGATAATTCAATAAGATTCGGTGCATAGCTTCAGTCGTCAAAATTAGCTCGGGAGATTGAAAATAAGCGAAACCGGTCAACGGACACGCCTACCGCCCATAAAATATATTCAAAATTCAACTTTTGGAGTATTTTTCTCGATAATGCAACCAAAATACCTTTAAATACTGCAAATTGTAAGCGCAAGCTCTGAGCAAAAACTGGGCGAATTCGGACAAGAGGGCGTGGCACCTCTCATATAAGCAAAAGCTTCAAAACGCTATACTGAAACCGTTTTTTGAGATAATCGAACTAAATTTTACTCAGACACTCAAAATTATAAATGCAAGTTTTAAGCAAAACCTGGATAAAATCGAACAAAAAGGCACGGCACCTCCCTTATAAGCAAAAGGTTCAAAACGCTATACTGAAAACATTTTTGGAGATAATCCAACCAAATTTCACTCAAATACTAAGATTTATAAATTCAAACTCTGAGAAAAAACTTGGTGAATTTGGACAAGAGGGCCTGGCACCTCCCATATTAGCAAAATTTTGAAAATACTGCGGTGTAGGGTATTTAATGTTTGGCCAGGCCAAATGTTACACCCTTACTAGTTTTTTTATTTGTTTTGATTAATTCGTTTTTAATTTTCCTAAAATTAATTAATTAATTAATTAATCTAAAATTTTAATTAATTAATTTCCAAAAAGGTGCTATTTCTCCCGGTGCCATATCTCCCGGTGCAATATCTCCCGAGTTTTATGCAGACAGTTAAAATTTTTCTCGATTTGTGATATATGTACATACACAATATATGCACAATACATTACGTGGTTGGTGTACGAAATATGAGGTGAATTCAGTATGTGGTGAAAAACAACAAGTAGATGATTGAGTAGTTTGATAACTTTACTCAAAGTATATAAAATGCAGCGCTTTGGATAACGAAGTTTCAGTATCCGTTGACTATATTGAATAACAAGTGTTAGCCCTGTAAAAGTAAATACTTATAAATTCTTTTGCTTTTGCTTATGTCGATATTTAACCGATACTTTTATAAAATGCGACTGCGGAAACTGCTCTATTTGCATCTAAATTAGTGATACATTGACAATGTTATTTGCTCGTAAGCAACAACGTTTGTGCTCCAGTTCCCGACGTTATTTCATTCTGTTTATCTGTTTATTACACATGCTGCAGATGCAAGATAGAGCCGCAACCCCTAAAGGAAAGCAACTGCAACATACATGCATAATTGCATACATATATGTGTGGGTTTGTTGTGTAGTTAAAAGAGTAAATTATTTAAAATGGAAAAAAACATTGAGGCAGTTAAACAGTTGATGCTGCAATGCAAATTAAATTGCAATAGAAACCTTAACTTTGTTAGCAAAACGTGTGACAATAAAATGAGCTAAATTGTTTAAAAGCAGAAAAATACTTTAACGTGCAACAACATGCAGAAAATGTTTTTAAATTTAATAGAGAGCTTTGAAAAATTTAATATAAAGACGGGAAATTGTTTGTGTTGATAGTAGGTACTAAAAAAAAGGTGTTAATAGGGATGAAAAGCTGAGACATGGGAAAAATTGCATTTACCACCATAATTTCAAAATTCTAATCAGGCAGCTTTATAGCAAAATGTTTCGCTAAGAAAGTGTCTTTAAAGTTTTTTCTGAAAAGTCATATTTTGTTTCAAAAAAATTTGCCAAAGTCACTTAAAAGCTGTACGCGTGAATTTGCAATTTTCTTTGGAAAACTACTAAGTGGGCTACATCTCGCTACGTCTTGCAACTATAAAAAAAATTAGAGGCTAGAATATACGCTTTGAATATAATTAAAAAAAACTCGATATTTTTCAAGAAAATCATTCAATTCATCAATTTTCTGAAAAACTCATGTGATTTTCAATGCCAGTTTGCAATAAAAGCCTTTACATGTGGAAATAATTTGCCTATGCAAATTATGGGCCTTATCGTAAATCTGAAGGGAGTTCCATTCTCTCCCTCCCGGGGAAGGAGCACTGGAAGTAGTGAATATTTTATGAATGGAAACTCCCCTTCCTGCAGGGATACTTTTTTTATTTTAATATCGTTGACATTTTCATAAATAACCAGTTTGCAACGCTGTGTTTTTCCAAGAGCGTTGACATTTTACACAAAAACAACATCTGGCAACGCTGAGTCTTTCCCATATCTTTGACATTTTGCGCAAACAACCAATCTGAACGCTGATTTTTTCCAATTTCCTAGACATTTTGCACAAAAAAAAAAAAATATGTGGCAACGCTATTTTCCATAAATCGTTGACGTTTTTTTCCATTTTACACTGGATTTTGACAGCTGACTTATAAAAAAAGATAAACAAGAAACAGCAATTGCAAAAGAAGAAAGAGAAGCAATTGCAGCAGTGAAATTTAAATAAATGCTTTGCGTTTTAAAGTAAAAAATAGCTTTTTTATCATTTTAGTGGATTTGAAATATCAAAAGTTTGCCCCAAAAAGTTTCCAAAAAAAAAAAAAAATTTAAGTGAAAAGTAGTTTTAGCAGAACCAGTATAAATTGGAAACGCTTGGATGGATATTAAAAACTTTAGTGCCGTATGAAAGCTATTTTAATAAGCTTTAAAATTGTTGTACTAAAATTTTTAATTTGTCAAACGTTATTTATGATTATTCATTTATACTTTAGTACTCCCTAGCAAAAAGTTGAGGAGCAAATTTAAGAAATAAAAGTGAAAAAACTCGCTCCCAACTTATTGCCGATTACATAATTTTTCCAGTGAATTTTCCCTTTCCACGAAATTCTTTTTGCGATTGCAAACCAGGGAGTTAGCGAATAAATTCTCGAAAATATTTATTTACGACAAGGCCCTATATGTTGCATACCTTTAGGTTAAATAATTCTAGTTCATTTTCTATGGCAGGTAGACGTGTCTGTTGACGTATCTCGGCCGTTTTTGTAAAATTTATTAACCAGCTATAATATGTATGAGTATGAGTTCGACAATTTGGAGTTAAGTCCTTTTGCGCTGGCAAAAGATAATCAAGCATAATCGAAACACATACTCGTACATTTGCAGCAGTAGAATCTCATAATTGCACAGCTCTCGGCCGGGATGCACGCAAAAATCAGCAAATTATACAAAAAAGAAAAAATATCGTTAATTAAAATCATTTACAGGCATAAATCTACTTATGTTTATCCACACTTGTGCAATTAAATGAACTCGAAGCGAAACACCAAATGAAAATATTGTGCAATAAAATATAAGGTAAAGTGCATGTTTGTAGATCAGTGTTAATCAACCTTTTTTGGTTTTTTGACTAATAAAATAATATGATGTGTACTATGGGGTACCTTTGACACTTAACTTTAAAAACAAAAATTCTCGGCAATTATTGCGCGACCTTAAGAGTACGCACTGTTTTCGAAAAATTGATTGTTTGAGAATAAAACTTAGAAAAATAATTTCATTAAAACTGCATTAAATCATTTTGTCAAAGTGCCCCTAATACGAAGCACAATGCGATTTTTCCTTTTTTTAATTTTTTTTTATAACGTTGGCTACAGTCTGATTAGGTCTGTTTGTCAATTTCAGATTTTTGGATAGAATGTCATTTTCACACTGAAAAGTCATATGTGCCCCGTTATCAAAGGTACCCCAGCTTACCCTACTCACTTCTATTTGGGCACCACTGATGTGCATAGATGATGCCCCGAGTGCGTGTGCAAACGACAAATCCAAAAATTAATAAATAAAAGTTAAAAAAAAAAAAAAATAAGAGAATAAATTGCTGCATAAATGACAGCGCGGCACAGTGGTTACTTTTTCAAAATGTTGTTGAAAAAATCAAAATTTTTTTGCCTGATTTTTGAAAAAAAAAAAAAAAAATCAGTTGATAGATAACACTACCACACTTAGCAAAATAAACCAATAGTAAGGGAATACTGTTGGATGTGCGCACCTTTTCGTTTTCGACTCATAACTTTTGACCAAATGTATATTATCCTGTAACGTATGTATCAATAGAAAGCTAGAGACCTTAGCTGACTACTGGTGAAGAAAGTAAATTGATTTCGTCATCTGGAAAAATTATATCAAAAAAATAGTGAAGTGATAATTTTCGACAAAAAAAAAAAAAAATAAAAATTTGGGTCGGTTGTGGGCACCCTTAGAAAATCGGAAAATATGAAGTTAAACGCAAACAAATGGAGAAGAAAGCAAAGTTAATTTATTTTGGAAACATTGACTCCCACAAATTCAACTAATTCTGCTCAACGGCTTTAAGAAAATTGGCGTCACTGAAAACGTCTGGATTGAATGGCATCATGCCTGTTGCGCTGAAACCAGACTTGATTGTTTTCGGCGTCAATGCCAGATCAATTGTTTTGTAGACTAAGCCAGCTAGGTGACGTAATTTCTAGCGCTTGTTAACATTGCTCTTTTGCCAGGAATGATTTTTTTGTCCAATCCATTTCCGCCATCTGCACCTCGGTCCACTTGTCTGGAAGCTCAATACCGAGATTTTTTGCAAATTGCTATGCCACCTTATCACCCACACTTAATGAAAATAACTTTTTTTCTGCGATATCTTTAAAGGGCCTAATGGTTCTTTCCATTCCACTAAAAAAGCGTAAAAAGGCATAAAAACATCATTTAAATTTTCTTTCATTTGACATGTAATTTGTACCTGATTTCTTGCATTGTCATATTTTTTTATAGGAAAACAAAAAAGTAAACCAATGAAAAAGCCAATTGAAGCCTAAGTTATTAAAAAACATCAAAAAGTCTACAGGAATCGGAATATATCGAAAACTATGCAAAAACATCGTTATTGTTGTTTTTGTTATTTTTGGTGTTGTTGTTGTTGGTATTATTGTTGTTTTTGTAATGTTTTGCTAAATTTCATGAAAATTTCTTTGGTTTACTTTTTTGTTTTCCTATAAAAAAATATGACAATGCAAGAAATCAGGTACAAATTACATGTTAAATGAAAGAAAGTAAATTGGGCTTTTATAATATGTTACTAAAATTATGCATTAATGATACAGTTTTTGGAAAAATTGTGCTTTAAAAAAACAAAATGGTCAAAATTTTTGAAAATTTGCAATATCTCTAGAACCACGACTCGGTTTAAATTTTTTAGCAAATAAATTTTGTAGCAAGCTAACATATCTTTCGTATGACACTAATATTATCAAAATCCTTTGAGGGGTTCCCATTTTATAATAATTTTAATAAAAGTTATAGCTCGATCTTCTGGTCTCTATATCTCCGAAATTAGGTCCGACAAGAACTTTTTATTGTTATTGTTTCACAACGATTTATCGCACTTAAAAAATTACTAAAAAAAACTTTTTTGTTGACTTATTCAAAAATTGTTTTCTTCTCAGCACAAAGCAAATGCGTCTGTTTGCTCCGGTATATGCACAAAAACTTCGTGCTGTCATAACACGCGCTTAACATTTGTCAGAACAGCCGTACTTGTTTTCTGTCAAAAGTTACGGGGTGGTGCCCACACCCGACCAATGCCCGCAGGTAACACTATTCCCCTACATATAGTAATAATATCCACTGGAAAAGTTAGAATTGACATATGGGCATATCCGAAAAAAGGTCAACCAAGATGAAAATTATAAAGTTTCCGTAAAAGCGCATTTTGCCACTAGGTGAGTGGAATTGCCCACGAAATAACTAAAGGTTTTTAATGTGCTTTCTAAGGGTTCAATCCCCATTCCGAGTTTCCTAAAAATTGGTTCACCGGGTTAGCCGCGGAAATGCGTCGCACTGGCAGCTACATAACAAAACGTCTTTAATAACGTTGCGTTCCAAACTTCATAAAAATCGATGCAGTGATTAAGCTGCAACAGCGTATTTTTACCGTGAGATGCGGTGCCAAGAAAAAATTTTACTTTTGTATGCACTGCACTTCTTTACAACCTTTTCCACAAATAAATCAAGCGAATATAATGTGTTTAAGTTAGTTGGAAAGGGGCTGCATCAATTTTCGATAGCCTATACATATATATAAAATAAAAATTGTAACGTTTGCAACGTAACGCGCGTAACACACAAAAGTTAAATTTTTGTACGAACGAAGAACTGATTCCCTCAAAAGCAGTTTCAATATGCTCAAATATTCTTCTTTCTTTGGAAGATTTTGCTTTTTTTGTTTATACTGGATTCTTCGCAAACAATTTTGAAAATGTACATTGATCTCCACAACGACTTATGTTTTTTGTAACGTGCAAACAGCACTTTATGTACGATTATATTGTAATTGATACAAGCTTGGAAATATTTTTAAATGCTTTCTGAAAGTACACTCAAAGGGTAACACACCACTGCAGGTAAATTAAGAATTTACCACTCAGAGCGCCTTCAGGATTTAAAAATATGCGTACAAATGTAACGTTCGCAACGCAGGATTAGTCCATATGTGAAAGAAAGTACAGTAAAGTTGAGCAGGAAGTACAGAAAACTGCTGTTTCAAAAATATGGTTTTCACTTTTTTTTCTAAGTTTGAAACTTGAACTTTAAACATGTTGGATCTGCAGAAATTACTTTTCAAACTTAAAAAAACCACTGTGCGCTTTAAAATACCTTCATTGCAATCATTACACCAATACGAACCACATAAACACTTCATTTATTTCATTTTTTTCCACTTAAGTGCAGTTATTTTTATACAAAAATGCTTAAAATTTTGCCCTTAAATTGCTTCATTAAAATATTGAAGTTTATGAATAGTATTTCTGTTCGAAAATTATCCGACGTTATAAAATTTTTGCGACTTTTTCAGGATTATTTGATTTTTCGAGTTATTTCACATTTTGCGTTATATTTCGATTGTATGCTTGACACATAAAACTTTTGCTCTTCACTGTATTAATGTAAAATTAAGCTTTTTTCGCTCATAAATTGCTTTTAGTTATTTCTATAAATGTAACATTTTCATGTTATTCAGTCGCCAACGGATATTGAGTTTTCAGAGACAAACAAAGGCTATTTTAATAACATTTTCTTTTCCGAAAACAAATCTTTGTTTTCCTTTCTTTTTTTTTTGTTTTGTATTTTTTTTTTATCCTTTGACCTTTAGGGACAATTGAAGGGATTTTTTACGCATTAAATATGGTCTTTGTTGCTGAAATAACATGCTGCCACTCAAAGCCGCACACATTTCTCTGACACATTGAATAATCATTCACAATGGGCTTTCAGCATAAAAAATAAATAAAAATGGCAGGAAATTCACAAAAAATTGCAAGTGAGAATGGGCACAATGTATCTATTGTTTTCATTATAGGGTCAGGAAATTACAAACATATTTATTTTTTTAGTAATATGTTCAAAACAAATTTCAACTTAGTCAAAAAAAAAAGTAAGACTTAAACCAAATTTTGGAAAATAACCAGATGGCAATCCTAGAATATTTAAAAAATTAGCTTAAGTGTTTTAAGACTAGAACTAAATTTTTATTTTTTTATTTTCATACATATCGAGCAAAACTAAAAAAAAATAACAAGGTGGCCATCTAGAAAAGTCAGACTTAACGAAATTTTTGAAAATAGTGAGGTGGCAACCCTAAAAATTTATGTTGGATTTTTAAAAAGTTTTGTTTTTAGTCTTGAAACGTTTATTGAAGCGTTTGGACTAAAATTTAATTTTTTCCCAATAAGCGTGCACTTTTTAAATTTTGCATAATTTTGTTTGCGTGCAAGTGGCAACTCTGAAATTTGACAGCAGTAACCTATGATAAAAACGATTACTAAGTATGGAGCACTACATAAAAGAATAATGTGTTATCATTGTAAAACCCCATTATAAAAATTGGGAAAGTTACTCAGAGACCGCTCGCAAACTTTGCGGAATTTTCGGTCAAGAAAGTGCACCTAATGTGTCAAGAATTAAAAGAGTAGTCAAAGAATTTTAAGAAACTGAGCCGATGGACGGTAAGTCTTTTTTGCGTTGAAGTGCCGTGGCATGCCGGTCGGTCTCTTGAAAATGTTGCTGCTGTAAACGAGAGTGTCGCCAAAAACCCGAAAACATAAATGCGGCATCGTTCTCAGCAACTTAAAATTTTAAGAGATCTCCACCTTCAGTTCATACATAATCGGAACGTGTGTTCTTTACAGTGCAGTAAAAATATCACAACTCGCTGTTGAAAACTGTGGTGTGATTTTTAAATAAAAGTGTGCACTTATATTGGGACACTCTTTATGTGGTTTAGCAAAACATACAAAAAAATAAAAATCATTTGGCAACCCTGAAAACTTTTGTACAGTACAAAAAAAGGCATGTTTTGGTACATTTTTCGGAGAATCATCCATATGTTGAATTTAATTTGAAAATTAAAAAAAAGAAATTATTACAATTCAATAAAAGAAACTCATGCGGAATTGCTTGCGATGCAGTCTTATAAATTTTATCTATTTTTCTATTAAATCTTTGCAAAAAAAGACAATTTGCAACACATGACGTATGAGTGACCTATAGTTTTTCATTTGTAATGACAGCGACATAAAAAACTTTATAGATTAACAGTGAATATTTCTAATAAAAAATCAATAAAATTTGACCACATTACCCCAAAACCAAATTAAATTGTTTTGTCAAAGTAAAAAAATATCTGCTTTACTCGCTGGCAACGCTGAGAAAGTTCGCATCTTCCACATAACGCAAAGTTGGTAAGGTGATAAGTTTGCAACAACACACGTTACAAAGAGATGCACAAAGAAGAAGAAAAATAAAAATATATCTCTTAAAATACCTGCACAGATATTGCTTGAAGAAGATATTCCACATGAAATCCTTACTTGATGCGCGCCGTCTTAAAAGCTTCGACCACAGCTGTTGCAAACCTTTGTGCTTTAGTTGCCATTCAGTCCCAGCCAGCCATAAGTCGTTGAGCAACGTCTTCAGTCTGTCTATTTGTATAATTTTCTGTATGTTCGTTTGGTTGTCTATCTGTCTGTCCATTGTGTATGTTTGTCCACATATGTATGCCTAGGTGTGTGGATTTTATGTCTAGTTGTCGGACGCTGCTGCTCATGACAACGATGACTTAAAAGTTTTTTTTCTTTTAGTGTTTTGTCATTAAGCAAGGTGAAATTTATAACTCGCAAAACTTGGCCGTAGCAGATATTGCAAAATGCTAAGGAGACACACACGTTGCAGACATCATACCAGTGCAAGCACATTGTTACAAAGGCAATAACATTTATTTGGTCACACGCATGTACATGCACACAGAAAGTGACTAACACTTGCACACCGTTACATTTGTGCACATATCTAGTATTTTTTGTAGTAGTCACTACTACCACATTGGCATGCCTGTACAGATTAGAGAAGTAAATCCGTAGTAAAGTCTGCTAGTTCTTGCGTTCTTTGTTCATCTGATTGTTCTGTCATTTCTAGTGCTGTCTGTACAACTTGTGACATTGATGAGCCTTGACGTGTGCACTTATATGAACAAACAAAGGCAGTCAGCCTAGAAACTGGCAAGGGTGCCCTATAAAATTTTTTATTTTTCGAGACCTACCATATTTTTCAAAGTTCTTGATTAATTTTTGACTTACTGACATAGAAATTTTTGGCTATTATTAGGGGTGCCAATATAAAAAAAAAAATAAAAAATTAACAGCACCAATCGATATGGTAAGCTCGTGAAATATGGCACCTTTTTTGTTGAATTGCTAGAAAATTTAGTTAAAAAAGATTTCAAGGGAACTAATACCGAATTTTTAATTTAACAAAAATTATTGAAAATATGTTTTCTTTTCAATTAAAAAAAAAAAAAAAACAAAATGCTTTAAAGTGAGACTATTAACGATGGGTGACATGGAACCATGTCTTTTGTGGTAATGCACCCTTAGTAGCTTTTAAACGAACTTTCTGCTATTCTGGAGTGACTGTAAGTGCATGTTTGTGCTCCCAAATATCGTATAACATAAAAGGGTGAAATGGCACCTGAACCATACTACCCTCAGTAATTGGGTACCATTTATCCTTTTTGGTGTATACAGAATAAAAATGCCATGAGACGAATAAACATGTTCACATATTCATCCAAACACATAATCGTATTCAAATCTGTTTATTTAAATATATGCTCCACATAACTGTATCAATCTCAGCGCTCTGTTGATTCTCGAAACAAAAATGTAATCAGCCGAACTTCGTAGCTGAATTAAATTTTGTTCATATTTGAATGCTGCGGAAGCTTCTAGTATTGAAATTGAAATCGGGGCCATAACATCTGGGGGTGCCGTATGCAAAAACAAATAGCCAGCTGTTTAAACTCCGAACTCCGCAGCTGAATTAAATTTTGTTTATATTTGAACGCTTCGAAAGTTGGTAGTATTGAAATTGAAAAGGGTGCCATATCATCTAAGGGTTCCATATACGGAGAGATAGTGAGCCGTTAACAATCCGAACTCCGCAAATAAATTTAATTTTGTTCATATTTAAATGCTACGAAATATGCAAGTATTAAAATTGAAAAGGGTGCCATATCATCTGGGGGTGCCATATGAAGAGAAATAGTCAGCTGTTAACACTCCAAACTCCGCAAAATGAATTAAATTTTTTTCATTTTTAAATGCTGCGAAATATGCAAGTATTAAAATTGAAAACGGTGCCATATTATCTGGTGGTGCCGTATTAAAAAAAAAAAAAAATACCCAGCTGTTAACACTCCAAACTCCGCTTCGAAAGTTGGTAGTATTGAAATTGAAAAGTGTGCCATATCATCTAAGGTTGCCATATGCGGAGAAAAAGTGAGCCGTTAACAATCCAAACCCAGCAACTGGATTAAGTATTGTTCATATTTAAATGCTGCTAAATATGCAAGTATTAAAATTGAAAAGGTGCCATATTATCTGGATGTGCCATATTAAAAGAAAATAGCCAGCCGTTAACACTCCGAACTCCGCAACTGAACTAAGTTTGGTTCATATCTGAATGCTACGTAAGTTGCCAGTATTGCAATTGATATGGGTGCCATATCATCTGGGGGTGCCGTATTATCTGGGGGTGCCACATCTTCCGAATCTTCTATAGCGAAAGATCGAAGAATGTTTTTAAAAACTATCAAAAGTGCCTCCGACCTCTTTTAGAATTTTTGGGGCGATTTTTAAAAAAACCGTCGCTTTCTCTAACATAGGGACCTGAAACTCTTGAGGAGTTGCGGAGATCTCCGATAGTTTCCAAAGTGTTTCTTCCACTTAAAACTCTTAAAAAAGGTTCTTATCGTTTTTTGCAAAAATAATTTTAATATTTTTTCAAAATATGCCCAAAACTTCTAATTGTTGTACACTTTTTCCTGGAACTGCACCATAAGCAAGATATATCAAGTCAAAGTTACTGCGGTGAATTTAGCATGTGGTGACAAAAAACGCACAGAAGTATGCAAGCATTTTTGTTTAACGCATTACCACAGTGCAGTACGGAACAAAAGCTAAAAAGTAACATGAGCAGCTGAGAAGGTTCGTGTACGAGCTTAGCATAATGCATACTCTATGTGCATTGCTTTTGGTAGAACCATTAAGAAGAGCCATATAGCACGCTATCTGGTCCTATAATTTCTTGATTGGGGTGTAGTTAAGTAGAGGTGTGAGCTGTTAAAGAGGACAATTTAAGATAAAGTGAAAAAAGAGCTGAACACTAATTCGCTGCCAGCAGTCAAATTGGCTGTCAGTAGGAAAAGTGTTGCCAACGCAAGAAACAAAACGACAAAAAAATTATTGTTTTAATATTTCGAAAATTTGTAATGCACAACCCTAATATGACACACAAAAGCAGAATTTGAAAGCATAAAGTTGAATCCCAATGGTATTCTTAAGATTTTCTTGTGCCAAGGCATTTTCCTTAGAGTGTAAAAGCAGCTTTGTTATTGTAAATTTAATTTAGCCACACATTCATAGTCTACGATACTGTAGGCACTCAGTGTAAAAGTAACATATGGTGGACCCCACAATCAGTCGGTTGTTTCTAATGTTGTTGTTATATATTGTTGTTGCTATCTTTTATTATTGCAAGTCAGCCAGTTATTTGGGGGAGTAGGGGTAAAGGCAAAAATCGTGAAAATATGATGATGGTATTTTTGTTGAGATTCCATTCAAGCTTACATATATATGTACATTCAAACTCATTTAGATCAAAACACTTGCATACTTATGAAGACACCTACATATGTTAAACATATGTTATGGGTGCTTTCTTATGCTCGTTTAAATGTGTAGGTAGTATATAGATGTGAATGTGTCTGTAAAAGATTTATTCATAGACATGAAATATTTATGAGATCGTTTTATGAGTTAAAGAATCTTCGTAGTTTTTTTTTTGCATCCTGACTCATATTTTTTAGCTGTTGCTTACAATATGTTGCCACACTCAACAGAGTCGTAAAATAGAGCACCTACAGTGAGCATTTAAAAATATGAATTTAAAAGAATGTTGACTTAGATATACAAGAGTGTTCGAAAAGGCATTTCAAATCAAAATGAAAGTAGATTTTTATCAGCATACAATACTTCAATTTAAACAAAAAAAAAAAACATATCAAGTCACAAAGAAAACTTTTTCATCAAAATAATATATTCTTTTGCATTGTTGCTTTCCATCTTTACTCTTCGGCACGTAAACGTTAATACATAAAATTTTGGCCCAAAATAGATTTTCTTTGGAATATAAGAAAATTCTGATGAGCATTTATTTTCATCATTTGTATATATGTATTTATCCAAAGCTCATATATGAAACAGCGCAATATTTATGTGTCATGCTGAGCTTTTGTTGTAAAAGAGATAAACATTTTGTATTCACATGTATGTTTTTAGTTTTAATTAATTTTTGTCTGATTTAATTTTGTTACTTGTCTTATGTTTTTTATCTTTTTATTTACATATATCTCTTGTATTAATTTTTCAGCTACTCTTAGCTTTACAACGATTTCTAGTGTAATTTAAAAACAGTAGCTACACATTACCGCAAAGTGCTACAATTGACAAATGTGACCGTCCTATGGCGTTATTTTGACAGTATTTTATCGTAAAATTTTTGGAGTTAGATTTTTATGGAGTTATTTTGAACGTTTTTCATCGTCACATTTCTTAAAATTTTTTTTTGCCCTCGCATTTTTCGATACGTTTTTGGCGTCAAATTTTTCGACACTGTTCAGAACATGTCCAAGTACTGAATTCCACCATAAACTGAAAATCGGTATAATTGAGTTGTGTGATTCTCCAGAAAATTATTTCTATTTGGATATTCTTCAAAAAATATTTTTCTCGGAAATTCAATGGTATTTGAGTTGTGGTTAATATTTGTGTAATGCTCTTAATTTGACTTTAGCTGAAGCATAATAGTAGGTAGCGCCATAGTTTGCATTTTTCATTACGCAAAAGTCGATTGTATATAAGAAGTATTAGTTAATTGTTAATTTGTTTATATATATTAGGGTGGGCCGATTTGAAAACTGATCTCGGTTACCCCCCTATGTGAAAGTTCATTCAATTCTATGAATATTTGCCAAAGGAACTATGTATACTTCTGCGTTCAACTTTAGTTCGGCGCATTTTTGATCGAAAATTGTACCTTTCATCAATATTTTTTTTTTTGTTTTCATACTAAATTTTAAAAATTTTTATAAAGACAAAAGTAATGTCATTATATGTTTTGGCTGGTAGTCTGTCAGTAATTAATAAAACTGGGTTCTGTTTTTACGAACAGTTTACTTGATAGCGTAGAACTGATTATATTTATCCAAAAAATTATATCGGTCAAATTATATATATTTATTATAAACGATTCATATTTTTACATAGATTTTTGGTATATTGTTCTGTAAAATTCAAAAAAGCGGCTAATTTATTTCCTAAAACTGCCACTAAAACAAAACAACGAAAACAAAAAAAAATATTGATGAAAGGTACAATTTTCGATCAAAAATGCGCCGAACTAAAGTTGAACGCAGAGATATGGTTCCTTTGGCAAATATTCATAAAATTGAATGAACTTTCACATAGGGGGGTAGCCGGGGTCGATAAAATTTCCTCCATACAATTTGGCCCACCCTAATATATATGCTCACGTCTCAACTTTCTTTTTTGTTGCAGGAACTCTACTCGCTGGACAGGGGCAACGCACTCACATATCCCATACGTTATAACCCACAAGAGATTGATGTACCAGGTAACAAGAGAAAGAAGTAGACCAATGCAAATGGTGGTATGATTTTGAAAAACTAAAAACTATAAATGTAACCCCACGTCTGTTGATCTACACGTGTACAAGCGGATTTTTTTTTTTGAGGATAGTTAGCACAATACAAACAGAAAGAAAACAAAACTTTCGATTTAATTTAAAACAAAAAATATATATTTTGCAAAGAAACAGTGTTTAAACTACACAGAATAATTGCAAAACAAACAACTTGTAAAAACTTCAATGAATTTTAGTTTAATTCAAAACTTTTATATCGAAAATAACTTAAAGTGCTCATCTGTAGTTGCATTTGTATTGTATGCAGTTAAGTAATACTTATACAAACATATGAAGGGAATTTAAATCAAAAAAAAACTTTAATAATTGCATCCTTTAAGGGGAGTTTTCAGTGTTTCTTCAGTTTTTTGTTAGTTTCACTTTAACTTGTTGTATTTTGATTTGATTTGATTTGATATGTATCTAAATAAAGCGAATTTCTATAAACGTAATATGTATAAATTATAAAATTATAATAAATATAACTTTAAATAAAAATTAGTAAATATTTTTAGAGAATGTAGTCAATAGATTCAATTTATATTAATATTGCAAAAAAATAAATAAAAATAATTAAAAAATAAAATTTATTAAAAAAATGTAACTTTTGTAGTAAAATTTCATATAATATATTAACAAAAAAGAAACAACAAAAAAAAATAAAAATTTATTATTAAAAAATTGGCTTCGTAAAATGTTTTTTATTTGCAAAACTTTATTAAAATGTATTTATACTTACGAGTATAAATACATATATTACGAGAAAGAAATTTATAAAAACATAATGATGATATTAAAATGGATTTTAATATAAAAATTTACATACAAAGTGCAAAAATTTGCATTTTAAATTATTGTTGCATTAATTTAAATTTTCTACAGAACTTTATCCATGCGTTCGTATGAACTAAATGGATTACATAGGCTTTTTCTACTTGTCTTTCTACATGATCTGTCGAATGGTAATTTTTTGACCAATTACTAAGTAGTTATGAAGACAAATGCAATCCACTCTTATAAAGTTAATGCGTCGAAAAGTATTAGGCCTTTGATTTCATAACGTTAACTTGTAACGATCTTTTTTGCCGCTTTCCGTGGTTTAGCTGTCGGTATCGAGCAGGGTTGGTATACAAAAATTTATTTCTCCGCCAAGGAAAGAAACTCTTTTCACAATTTCCAGGGTGTTACTTGACAATTTTATTTCACTGTTTATATTTTTCCTGAAAAGCACTCTTAAGATTTATTAAAATATAATCTTGGTAACGGGTGACATATGCGGTAAGTTTGGATGATGAGGAAATCTGTGAGTCGTGAATAACAACCGATCCCGGGGACGTGCCACAACTGCCTTGTTGTGGACTTGTTGCGTCGCCGTTTTGTGCTTCCGTCCAGACGTCAGGATTGAAGAGAGTCACACCACCGCTGCCTCCCTGTTGTCCTCTACCTTGTCCTTGCCTATCTTGTTTGTTCACGAGAGCCCGCGCCACTGTTACGCTCTCGGGTCAGATCAGGAAATTCTCTAGAAAACAAAGCCTACTGTCTTAGTCACTGTCCACTGATACGTATGTATTGGGTTTTACTTGAAAGTTTTAGTTTCGTCCACGGATGGTTGAAATATTTGAAATATTTAAAGAACACGTCTCACCTCGTTGCCGGTTGGGTTACTAGAGAACGATACCATCACCGGAACTTACATTCCAACATTCAATTTTCGTCAACGATCAGTTGTTTCCTTTTATTGATAACATTTGACAGTTGGCACTCACTATTTCAGGACCAGGGTTGCTGCTGCACGCCCTTATCATGCAATTCCCGTCCAATTGTTTATCAAGCAGTTGCACGATAGTTTGTCAAGCCCGTTGGATGCGATTGTCCAAAAACTATCTATTTGTTACAAAATCCTAAGTTTTAAATTATATTTTATTATTTGTATTATCTTAATACTAAATTATATACTGGAAACACAGGATGTGGACGCAAATGAGGGATTCAATTTGCGTCCTTTCAAACTATGTAAACCTTTGCAAGAAAAGTCAAAAATTACCTATCTATAGCTCAATTATAAAAAAAAGAAAAAAATTATAGGTACAAGAATATGTTGAAGACGGCCTTAAGCTTTGGTTTGAATTTTACACTCAAACTGTTTGCTGTGCGCAAACCTCTTTGTCATCAATTTCTAGTTGTACATAATGAAATACCAAACTTCCCAAGAATTATGAAATAAATCCAAAATTGTATCAAGGAAACGCACCAGATAATACTTATACATCATTTTCAAAGTATTCAGATTATTTATATGGAAGAAAACTTATGCACATAAATTGTTTTCTAATATAAATTGCATATTTAAAGGATTATATTCAATGATCTGTCAAAATACATCTACATAAATGGACAATTTTTCTTCATTTGGTTTTAGTTGAATAAATTACACATAGCAAATTATTTTTTAATAAAAAGATAATTCGGCCATTATTTGCCTACAACATTGTTGTTTTACAATGTACAACCCAACAGAAAATTTCGATGCGCATCCCCAAGATGCAATAGCGATGCGCGTCCTTCTCGCATCTAAAGAGCTGATTTGTATGCGCATATTTTCTGCGCTATAGGTAGCGAGAGCGAAGCGCATCCAAAGATCATTTCTGAATGCGAGAGTGATGCGCATCCAAAGAGCATTTCAGGTAGCGAGAGCAATGCGCATCCAAAGAGCATTTCTGGATGCGAGAGCGATGCGCATCCAAAGAACATTTTTGGTAGCGAGAACGAAGCGCTTTCGGTCACGTATTAACGTACAAAACAAAATAAATCAATAAGACGTCTTCGTAAGAGCGCAATGATAGAGCAGTGGTCTAGCGACTGGCACTGCGATTGAGAGTTGTAGCAACCGTGAGGTCCTCGGTTCAACTCCGGCCCAGACCTAACACAAAAGTTTTCAACTTGCAATTTTTCAGTTAAAATTAATTTAGTAAAATAAAAATAATTATAATTACATCAAAAAAAAAAAAAAAATTAAAATTCTGATGTGTCTTTGTGACGAAAGACGCAAAATTTCAATTAAAAATTAATTTTTTAAATATTTTTATTGTCATCCAAAAAGCATCCAAAGAGCATTTCTGAATGCGAGAGCGATGCGCTTCCAAAGAGCATTTCTGGTAGCGAGAGCGATGCGCATCCAAAGAGCATTTCTGGTAGCGAGAGCGAAGCGCTTCGTTCCAATGACATGCCAATGTTAATTTCAGCGCTTTTGGCAACGAGAGAGATGCGCTTCACTGCTGCTTTAGAGCGCTTCAGAAGCGCTATTGATGCGCTCCATTCCCCATTGGGAACATACAGCATCATAATACACTCCACTTCATCATTTTGTGTAGAACACCACAAACAACGAATAAAATACAAATTTTAGGCATCTCTCTAAACAAAGATGATGTTGCTGTTGTCGTTGTTTACTTATCTAACGCAAAATCTTTTCTATATAAGGATGTCCTATTTAAACAGTCAAACTATCTATTATCCTTGTCAAGGCAAATTAAGCCAAAGAAAAACATTTCTTCGCCTAAAGTGTTAAAATCCACTACCAAGTAAGTAAAGTATGGGAAAAAAAGGAAAACTTTGCTTTGACTATACGACGAGTAAGATGAAAAATCCTTAGCAAAAAGGATGCTTAAGGAAACATAACGCATAAACATACATACGAGTACACACGCATAAGCAAAAATTGCGTACATATATTTTATCTGCAGTTTAAACATGTCAGCAGACATCAACGTCACACAATCTCACAAAGGATATGCCAACAATTTGATACAAATGTGGGATGCACTGTAGGGCAAATAAGTGATCAAGTTGGTGTTATTTATACACAATAAGAAAACTAAGGAAGTCCTTAGTTCATTGTGATACCAATTAAAAATTAAGAAGTCGAACGCTGAGGTAAGAATTGCGTATATAGCAGCAGGATTTCAAGATATTCTTGCTGGAGTTTGCGGAAAGCGGCGCTGTGTCAGGAAAAGGTGTAATGCCAATTTTTAATGGCTTCGAATTGTCAAAAACTTCCGCATTGAACTATTCAACTTTTTGAGTTATCACCTTTTAAATTAAATCCAAGAAGTAATAGTGGGTATTTGTAACGTATAGATTGCCGCGCTTGGCAGACGTAGCCCGATATTGAATCAGTTGCTCACAGTGTACGTTAAGTATTAAGTGCATTAAGTAAAAAGAAAACCGAATAAACAAGAATTAAGGAAAGAACTAAGATTCCATTGTAAGTCTTTAAATTCAAACTTAGAGGCCGTCCTTTCTCTTATGAATTTTTGTAGCCAAAACTCTGGCCACTGGCTAGGCAAAGCTTGTTCGTTACAAGGACATCTCGATATGCTGCAGGTATATGAACAATTTTGACTCGGATTTAGACTAAGCGTCAAAAATTACGTAAGGGCAAATATGACTAGTCATAAGGCCATTCCATTTTTGCTTAAATTTTGTCTGCCTGAGTTATCAGAAAAAAATTTTATATAAAAATTAAGAAAAAACTTGTCAGCCACTCCTTGTTAGAATGAAAATTTGGAATAATAATTATAATAAGAATTTTTTTTCGAATAAATTTTTTGGTCTTGATGTTTGTTCTAATACAGGCAATACAAACAAAGAGTTATAAATGAAACAATAATTATGTGTAACTACTCCAAAAGATCCTACCACCAAGTATGACAATTTGTGCCACAGTATGTTATTTATACCAAAAAATATATGTATGAGTGTGCGTGTCATTTCAAATAAGTCTCCCAGCGTCTCTGTGGCAAAGTACGTATGTCGTTATCATATTCAGAGGCATTTTGTGACATTTTTCTCTAGCAAAATGCGACAAAAGTATAAATTAAGTAAATGTTGGCAACCCTACAAATGGAAAATAAGTTGTAGAAGCTGCAGTTAAAGAAAACTATTAGTCAGCATTTCATGGCTGACAGATGAAAGATAATCCCCGAATATTCTCACTGGTGTGTGTGTACATATGTAGGACCTATATGTTCCTGTTAGCGTGCGACAAAACCTTTGTTTGTGTGCATTAGTTTTTTTTCAATGTTCTTTATAATATGCAAAAAATTTTTGAAAACCTTTATCAGAAACATAAACGATGCTTAAATGTAAAAAGGCCAGATTTTTTGTAAGACTGTCATAAAAATGCATTATTGTACTTTGTAATTAGAGTGGTTCTACGAGTAATCTTAAAGGCCAAATATAGATTTTGATAACATTGACACCCATATGAGCAAAAAATTCCATCTTTAATCAGGAAAATTGTGTATAACGTTATTTTGAAACACCCTAAAATGTTTTTTTAAGAAATATCGCTAAGTAATTGTACTCACCGTATATGTTGGCCTTTGCTAGTGTGTATTTCAACATACATATACTAAAGAACTGATGCAAACATACAAACTGCACAGATTCAATTTCGTTTCTATTTACTTTGTCTTTTCAGCATTTCTCCTGTGTTTTTTGTGCTATTTGTTTTGTCCTTTTCATAATGTTCCCAAAAGGATTTCCGCACAAACTTCCGTCAGTCTGTTTTTGCTGCGCTGATGTTTGTGTTGATGCCGTTGTTGCTATCGCTACGAGTGTCACGTGACAGGATTATGCACGGAATCAACGACGACTGTTGCTTTGTCTCAAAATTTTCTAACAATTTTTGCGTATTGTTTGTGTTTTGCAGCTTCATATTCATTATTTCCTAATGGAGCAGTCTAAAGTAGGCTCCGTATTAAAACTCTACGAATAAGATTATCATATATCAGAGTAATTTGCAAAGTTATTCCCTCGCTCGGAAAGTATTGCTTTAGAAAATACCCCATGTATCTGTCTGGAGAGTAAAATACCCTATAATGCCTGGAAAACAATGCTCCTTACTTAACTTCTGCAGACCAGTGTATGTTAGATATGACGGTATATTGTTCTCTCTGTACCATTTTGAAGACCAAGTCAATATTGAAGAATGTGAAAGTCGATGCTTATCCGAGAGTGGACAGAATTTTATCAATCAAAATTTTGGACAGTGTGTGATTCTTTTCTCTCACTGAAGTACTCTATGTATTCGGCAGATTTACCAGCACAGTACAATAGTTTGTCTTGAAAGATAAGAAAAATAAGTAAAAATAAATTAGAGCTGGAGTATGTAAAATCTCCAAAGCATTTTTCTAACATAGGCTTAGATCAGGATGAATTCTGTAGATTTGGTTATGAAGAAGAGGAAGCAGCAGAACATATTCTATGTCACTATGACAGTCTAGCAAAACACAAACTTCGTTACTTTTCTATCGCGTACTCCTCTACATCCGAAGTGGGCGCCTTACCCCCAAGGGACATACTGGCATACATTATTGCCTTGCACCTACGGAAAGACTTCTAATTAAGTCTTATCAGAGTAAGTACAATAGGCCTTTTAGGCTGCGGTGACATTCGGCGACTAGATACCAACCCTTTTTTAATTCTAATTCTGATGTGAAATCTCTACACTGACTAGATCCATCCTCATAAATGCTTTAGATATGAATTGTATGGAGTTTGCACCACAAGAAATATTTTAAGAAAAAATTTCTTGAACATTAAAATTTTGTAAATCTATAGATCATAGTTTAGACCAAACTGACAGTCGGAAAAAATTATAAAACTTGCAACACTAAATTCTAACATAATGAAAGCGGCATTCCAGATTTTTTTTTTTTTAATTCGTAGCGGTATATAATTAAGTGCAAGTTATCTTCAATAGCTGTTGAACGAATTACCGTGAAAATTGGAAATTTCAAAAACCAACGCAATATAACACTTACATGCATTTCGGAAACATCACAAGTAATTACAAAAATCTGACAAGATGAAGAACACCTCATTTAAGCGAAAAATTTCAAGTTAGCACACCCAGCTAGTAATTAGTCAAGACAGCTCTCAGCTTTTCATGCAAATAATAACACTATGTCCAATTTGGAAAAATTTATTTTCTGACATTGATCTATCTTGCGTAGTAAAAACAATTTGAGTGTGCTGAGTTTAATGATGAAAGTCATTTTTTACGGCTTAGCTATGGTTTTTGAAGTATTCGGGTTTAAAAAAAAAAAAAACCATGAAAATTAAAGTACTTGTTTTACGTTCTTTGCTGAATGTGTCATATATGCATTAGTTAGGGTTAAATTTAGATTCATACCGAAGGACCCTTAAAAATGATAAAGACGTAATTCTTTTTCTCGTTCAGAAAATAACGTTTAAGTGCTTTTGATTCTCCTGAAGGCACATTCTGACAAAAAAAAAAAAATTTTTTTGCTCATAACTTTTATCCTTCACGGAAGTGATAACGAAATTTTGCTTGAAAAATAAAGATAATGTTTTTGAAAAAAAATTTTGGCATTCAAAATTTTGCAATTTTAAATATTCGGTTCCAAAAACCGAATTTTTTACGTTTTTCAATTATGCGGTTGATAAACCCTTTTTTATGCAAAAGTAATATGTTAGAGTTTTTTCAGAATTTTTGGGGCTTTTTTTTTAACCAATTTTTGAAAAATAATAAAATGGCTCAGAAAATTCTGAAAATCGTCAAACGTGTACTTTGAACGATTCTAAGGACTTTTTACCCTATAAACTTTCTTAGTAAGAAGCCTCTCTTCTGAGTAAAAATGCGTTTTTGCAGCCTCGCACACTGGTTAAAAATCGTTAAAAGCTGGCCAAAAGTCGAAAAAAAAGTTTTTTTAAATTAAGTTTTTATGAACCGTATTGTCTTTCAGATGTTCATAGACTTGAAAAAATTTGTAAGAAAGATCCAGGTATTCATGCAATGCTCTTGGGATCTCTCCAAAAGTATGCTTCTCAGATGCAAAATTCTGTGAGTTTAAAGTAAAACTGAACCGATTTTAATGTTTGAATATGGAATCTCTTTGTAAAAGAAAATACTATCGAACCTCTATATTCAAAACTTGCAATAATTTTTGCTTTTACGGTAATTATGATTAACTTAAAATCAAATTATTTCACAAAATCAATACGCAATGGTTATGAAAAAAGCCCAGAACTAATTTTTACCACGTCATACCACCAAGATTTTTTGGATTTAAGAAGATTGAAACCTTTTCTAACACATACAAAAAAATTGAGTTGCTTTTTTTGCCTTTTTTGTTTGACGCGATTTTTTCTGAAGCACCCATAAGAAAATTTAACTCATGTTGCTTACCAAGTGTCAATATGTGTTGCTCGCCTGAAATGGAAAAATTTTTATGTTATTATACAGCTTATACTCCATGATAAAGGAATCTAAAACCCATTTTTATATAGATCAATTTATCATTCCACACAACTCTATCAAAGTTAAAATTTTAATTTGTAAATAAGATATAAAAATTGTGCAAGTGTTGTTTTTTGCCATTTCGGATCATCCATTTTGTTTTTTAAAGATCTAACATTAGATTCGAAATCAGTGACCCCAAAAACCTTTGAGTAAATTTTTTTGTTGGATTTGGTTGAATATTTATGCAATTCGTCCGCCATTTTGAATCCGCCATATTCTTTATTAAAAATCTAACATCAAATTCGTAATTAGCGACCTTAAAAACCCCCAGGTAAAAAATTTCGTCTCGAAACTTTAATGATTTAGACTTTTGGCCAGCTTTTAGGGATTTTGAAGCAGTGTGCCTTGTAATTAAAAAAATTTTTCAGAACAGAACAGAACAAAAAATGTATAATTTATTAATGCCAAAATTTTTGCAGGGATGTAATCTTTATTTTTGTAGCAAATTTGCCCATCTATTCTGTGAAGAAAAAACAACTATGTTCAAAATCTTGTTTTGCTTTGCCAAAATGGGCCTTCAGGAGAATCAAAATTGGTTCATCCTCAGAACGGAATAAACATAAATTATGCAGATATCGTTATATTTCACTTAAATTCACTAACATTAATTAGGGCCAAAATTGGTTCAAAAAGTATTTTTTGGGCTAATTTAAGATTGTCAAACGACATGATCTACTTCGAAGGCGAAAAATTATCTTTTTAGATAGGCAAACTCTCAGAATCTTATTTGATGTCATTACAGAGCACCATTTTATAAGCAGGCCTGCCTCAAGGTTAGAGCTTACCACCGCAAGATCTGTTTATGTAGGTGCTGTAAAGATTCTGACGTCGAAGAGTCAATTTTTCATTTACTTTAAGAATACCCAGCGCTGGAAAATCGAATTTATACGGTATTCGAAAATCACTTCTTCGACTCCATTGATGACATTTCTCGAAAGAGTTCATTTCGGAGTTTAGAAAAATTTCAAGATGGTTCACATAGGTTGACAACAAAGTTATAAGCCGGGTGAACAATAACCTCTGTTTACGCGGGGAAACACGAAAACCTTAACTCCCAAACTTCAGTGTAATTCTTTGTCGAACGGCAACACTGTCCACCCGCACAATCTGTAACTACTCGTTACAGGCTGCTGTCAAAGCTTTGTATAAGTATATATATACTCTTTCTAACCCTAACGAGTGTTGCCGTCTCGCTTACTCTTATGCGTAATAAACGGCTGACAATGGCTGAATCCAAATTCTCAACTTGACACTTTAGAAAGTCTAAAGTGCAAGTTAAAAATGAGATCACTCGTTGATAATATCCCACACTGCAAACAACAGCTGCACTTTGCAATTAATATTTTAACTTTAAATTTTAGCTTTTATAAAGTTTTTTATTCAATAAAAATAAATTGAAATAAATAGATTTTGAGTTTGCATTTTTTGAAGTTCTTTGCTTGCTGCGGTTCTAAGCTTGTTACAGCTCATCGTCTTACCTTGGCGTTTCATCCACGCCAGAAACAGTGACTCATGGTCACGAACAGCGACTCCAGGTCATGAAGGACGACTCCTGGTCAGCATCATTGACACTTGGTCATCGCCAGAAGCGCCGACTTGGTGTCCGTCACCATCACCGTGCACGCCCAACGTGCTAAAAGTGTCCCAGCGCCGCAGCAGTGTAGCGGAGTCTCAGCAGAGGTATCTCCTTTAAATTTATGTAATATTTTTGTATAGCGAAAGCTAAAAATTTTGGTCCCCGACCAAACAACCTCAATTGCGGCCTATGTTATGTTGGCACCAGCCATCTCCCTCGCTAACCTTACCTTATCTAAGTTCTACCATGGTCGGGAGCTTACGTTAAACAGCTGTCGCATACATGTAAGCATTGCTACAGACATGTGTGTACTTATGTATATATTTTTGTATACGTGGCACATGTACGTGCAACTTTTTCAATGCAAATTCATTCAAAATATAAGAAAAATTCTTATGACTACGCGGGCAAGCGTTTCGTTATTGTTTTTTACTGGTTGTGAAATCCTTTTTACATGGTGTGGCATGAATTTGCTTAAGCTCTGGATATAAACATTATAAGATACAAAAGCATTTGAATCAAAATTTGCATACAATTTTTTTGCTTGTGATTAATACAACACGCTGTATACTTTGCTTTATAAATATCATCAACTGAATATTTGCTTTTCTCCCATTGAATTCAGTTTTTGAATGAAATTTAGTGCAAGGTTGTAAGGATGATTTTCGTACGTCAAAAAAAAAAAAAAGGATTTTCATTTCATGCGCATATAATTTAATTAGGATTTGTTGTGTTACTTTGCTTGCTTACTTATTTTTGGACATGTAATGAGATTTTGTGCAAGTTAATTAGGAAAACCTTTTTTTTATTTTAGAAAAGATTTTTGGATTTCGAAATTCAAGCTTTTTAAAAAAGCAGTGGCGCTTGTACTTAGCCAAAAAAAATTTTTCCCAAACAAGTTTCTGTAATGCTGTAGTCATTCAACTGTACAAATCTTATTGAAATTTTTCCCGTCCATATGCATTTAGATCTCACTTTTCAATTTACGCTCCATAAGAAACATAAAAAATCAATTACAATAAAATTCTGAACTTCTTTTGTCTTTTATTTCTTTTCCACAAAGACTTTTAATATTCACTCTGTATGAGCCTAAAAAAATACGAACATCCCCCCCCCTCCAACCTCAAACTTTAAGCCATTAAGGGTCCAATAAAATCAAAGCATCATTTTAGCTGTAGAACCACAAGAACAAAAATAAAACGAAAAAAAAAACAAAGATCCCTCGAACCGAAAACAGCTGCGTTGCTTACCAGAAATTCAATAAAATTGATTGAGTAGAGAATGACACAAACGCACCGCACCGCATCGCACCGCACCGCACCGCAACGCACATCTTGCGAAGAAGCAAACGAGACAGCCAACCAACCAACTATCTGTCGATGGAACCACACCGATAGATGGATAACATTTGGTCAAATATTGCAGAGTCATCAGCAGACGCAATGACATTAGCAATGTTATTGGTAAGTGGGGAATTTCAACTAAGAAAACAGTTTAATTCAACCAAATTGTATCGATGTTGTCGTAAGAATATTTTGGTGTTAGGAAAAATCAGCTGAAGATTTAAAATATATATCCTTAGCACTGTATTACCAACATACTAAGGCCCGGATTCACAGTTAACTAAAATTTTGACAAGAGTTTAACTAATGTTTCATATTCAATGTGTTTTCGTTAACTAAAATAATGAAAATGAAAAATATAGCTAATTTTGTGGATTTCGTTTTGTAGGTTTTGTGGAAACATATGCTTTTGTTTATGTTTGTTCGATCAACCACAATATTCCAAATTTCATCAATATACGTGTATGCGACGCTTCCAGCATCAGACTTAACATTTTCTGTGACTGAAAACTGATATTTCTTCAGCATCAGCTGTTGGTTGACTAATGTTTAACCAATGAAATTTAACTAATGTTTAACTAATGACAGAAAATAAAATTTTGTCAGTTAAGCCCTTGTCATTAGTTAACTCAAGACTATGAATTCAGCCCTAGGGATTATATTGAAATTTTGAAAAACTCATAAGCCAATAAAAATACCAAGTTTGTATTAGATTAGCAAAAAAGTTGGTTTTGTTTTCTTTACTCAAAAAATATTTTAGAAGATCCAAAAAGTTAGTTGCCTAGTTCTCTACCATTTCAAAATTGAACAGAACATCGGTTAAGAAATGTCCAAGTTATGGGTAAATTTGTGATGACGATTTCTGATTCCATTTTTCTTCCAAGAAAAATATGTTAGAAAAGTGAAATAGTAAGTAGATCGTCAAGTGTTTTTATTAATATTAGTTCTTTAATCTTAGTAAGTATTAAAAATAGTTAAGGTATTCCTTCAAACATGTGAATGTCTCGTAAGCCTCGTAATAGTTCTCAAAATAAAATAGAATTTTATCAGTTTTTCGAGTTACGAGGATGGATCAAAGAGCATATATTATTGGCCTTAGACCATAGATTATGGACTTAAGACTATAAAGGACAGATCATAGACCAATATTATGAACAATGCATCATAAAGAACACATCATTGATCTTATATCGTCTCATGGCTTGGTGCATAATCCTCCCTAACCGAAGTTCTTTAAAGTGGCACCATAGCAAAGTTATTAGAAAAATATATAACAAGAAAAGTCGCAAATCATTAAAAATTCAATGAATTATCTCAAAACAAGGAAACTGAAGCTACCTAGCTGAATAATTGAAGTGACGATACTATGGACCATAGACCACAACGAACCGATAACATACCATACATTATTGACTATAGACCGTAAAGAACAGATCATAGACCATATATTATGAACCATAGGCCACTAAGGACAGATCATATACCGTAGCCCACAAAGAACAGATCATAGACCATACATTTTAGACAAAAGATCAATAGTTCATATCAAAGACCATATATTATTAACCAAAGGCAATAGATTAACGACCATAAACCGTAAGGGGCAGAGCATAGATTATGGACCATAGCAAATGGACAAAAGACCACAAGGGGCAGATCATGCACCACGTTTCATGGACTATTACTTTTGCCCTATCTGTATAACATAATTTTTTTCTTGTCCCGAATTGAGCGACTGCCTCTCTAGAAAATTTCGAAAATATGAAAAATTTTGTGAAGCCGATTTCTTGATTTATTGTCTCCTACCAAAATCCAAAAAATAAAATGTAAGCGGAATCCCTGACAATGAAAAATTAATAGGATTTCATAACATGGCTAATAAAAATTTCGTAATTTCAATTTCAAGGGAAAGTATCGATTACTAGAAAACATCGAAAACTATCATCGATTTTTTAAGGCACCGCTTTGGTTAAACCAGCAAAGAAGACGTTTAAAGAAACAAGCGTATAAAGCGTGACACCAGCTTGAATTTTATTTTGTCATTCACCAGGATATCTCAGAAAAAAAAAATATATAAAAAATCCACTTTTGTAAAAAAAACAAACACTATCAAATAAAACATGATGGAAAGGAAATATCTATGTTTTTTGATGATTTTTATTTTTATTTTTTTGTGACTCGTGACTCGACTTTGACTATGACTTCAATTATTTGTGGCTTTGCGTTCGTCGTCGAATGTGATTAAAAAACTTTCACAAGCATTGGGGTACCAACAACGCACACAAGTGTCGAAGACAAAACTTCTTTTGACAGATTCTTTAGATTCTTAAGTTTTTCACTTGAGCTTCCTTAACTTTATTGAATTTTCAGTGGCAACTTAAAATGCATTAAAGACGCGGTGGAGCAATTTAAAATGAAGGCGACATATTCCGGAGTGTTGAATGTGCTTAACATTTTATTTTAATGTCAAAGTGCTGGCATGCGGTGACATCAAAAAAGTAAGTGCAAAATTCAAAGAAGACACATTTGTAAGTTTTAAGAAATTTAAAAATCTTATTCAACACAATCATTAGTCTCTTTGCAAAAATCAAAAAAATAAAAAAAAATTTTTATCTAAACTTTTTTTTTTTCTTTTTGAATACGGAAACTGATTGATGACAAGGAAATTTGTTGTTTGTTTCCTTAAACGTTACCAAACATCAGCAACATTTTTAGCAACCTTGTGGCCATCATTATCACTACTACAATCATCCTTATTTCTATTCCCCTCACCACCATCATCATCATCATCATCATCATCATCATAACAACCATAACAATCATAACAATTTTCTTAAATTTCCTACAGGATTGCTAAGCATTTATATATGCCAAGTCAGGATACTTTCGTACTTGTGCTTGTGCTCGTATGTGTGTGTTCTTGGCATTATTGTTGGTCATGTATAGCATTAGATGCCTGTTGTCGTCGTGGTAGTCGTTGCCTTTGTCTTTGTTGTGGTTTCTGGCTCTTGTTGTGTTGTGTTGTCTTGTATGCCATTATGATGAGCGTTTTTGAAAAGATTTGTTATCGTCTCTGCATAAAATGCTTAAATATATGTAAGTATGTTTGCATGTATTCGTTCCAATAGGGACACATCAAGTCTGTGTGGTACTTGTTTCGAAATGGATGAAAAAGACAATTGAAAAATCTTTCAGCAAATTGAATAACCATATCTATTATGGTTTTAACTTGATTTTAGTTTGGCATTGCATTAGGAAAATAAAATTTCAGATTAATGCTTGGATTCGTTTTGTTAGACAACAATTTCAAAAGTTGAAATGATGACATTGATATTTAGAAATTTGGAAAATCTATTTAATTCTTTTGAAATTTAAGAGCTACATAAGAACAAATCAAATTTGTTTAATTTTTTTTACTCTGCTTAAGCTTACATTCTCCTGTGATGCCTAAGAATTCATTTGAACAATTTTTTTATATCGAAATGTCGGAAAACGAGTTGTATAAAATGCGTCATTTATTTGTGGATACATCGTCCTTATATTATAGTCTATAGGTTAATAAATCCCATTTAAACGTATTTCTGTTTAGAAGTCGTTATGTTCATCATAAAAGTAAAAGCAAAACAACGACTCCATGCAAAAAAAAAAAAAATTATTTTTTGAACTTCAACCCTGTAAAACCGACAGAGTCAATTGTCTTAATAGTCCAATCTTTGTTCTAGGTTTTTGTAATTGGTCCATAAAACAAGTATAAATTCACTTAAATTATCAATTTTATCAAAAATGGTTCAAATATAATGCAAAGTCGGTTATTTGTATCCAAAATAGTCCAAGTGTAATGCATAATCCATCATTAGTACCAAAAAAGGTCCAATTGTAAATCGATTATACTCAAAACATTACTGTTCGTCGATGGTGAAGAAGAGCAAACGATAGTGTATCGGTTTAGTGACTTGCGCTGCATGGTCAGGCCCGGGTTCGAATCCTCCATTCGATGATTTTCAATTTCAGTTTTTAAATTTCTATTAATTTGTATACAATTTGTCTAAAGAGCCTTCGGAGCAGCAAACGAAGCATATGTCCAACATAGCCGAGGTATAAAATAACAAAAAATTTGTACAAAAAATGTTCGTCCTCACTAAGATTTGAATCCGGAACACATTGCTCAGAAATATATAACAATCTTTTTAGCACATTTGGCTATGAATCCTTTTGAAATTTTTGTATAAAATTTAGATTTCAAATTAAATTTGTTGAAATTTATGAATAAAATAAATAAAAACTAGGCCTTTTTCTGGTCAAAATGTAGTGCATAAGAAGACAATTGACCTTTTTCTGGTTCGATTGTAATCCGTATGGAGGCAATTGGTTACGACCAATAACAAACAATGTACATAAAACGTAAATAGAACTTTATATGTGATGAGGCCAGAATTTGGACCAATCGGTTTCTCCCATGGATTAGTTTGCAAACTTGTTTTGGAATAGTTCGTGGAAATGCAGGGAAATACCTCAAAACTTGAAAAACTGACTAAATGGTTTTCACTTGTATAGGGACGATATGTTTTCTGCTGTATGAGTTAAAATTGTATGAATTTTTATACAAGGTGTCCCAAAAGAAAGTTTTCATTAAGTGGACCATGTGTTTAATATTTATAATAGTTCACAATTTAAGAATTTATTTTGTGTTTATATTATCCATATTACCTAAAAACCCTCGCGGGCAATGGATATTTTCTTTCGAATGTATAGTACCAGAGAAGTTAATCTATCAGCATAAACTTTTGATACGAAGTGACCCAACGGAAAAAGAACATAGGGGTTAAATCAAGGCTACATGAAGGCCAATTTATATTGAATAGCGTTCAGTTACCTGCATTACGAAGTCATGGCTTTGACTAGCATTCTGGAGCTTTAATTCTTATTACGAACAGACCAGTTAATACTCTTCGTGATTTCTGCTATTTTCAATGATTTTAGAAGCCCGTATTTGGTTTTTCCAATGTTGTATCGATCTTCTCAAACATATACACCCATTTTTGAATGAAAGATCAGCTTGCCGCCTCATTTAAGTGGCGAAAGCATTGAGTTTTGGTAAAAGTCTCACATGCACAACGCGCGATTCGACTTCGGGAAATGTTCCATAGTAACTAAATTCCGAAGAACCACGCTACCGATTGATATGTTACCCGCACCCCTCAGATCCGTTGCGTTCACGCAGGAAGCTAAGCAAATAAAAATTTTCTTTTGGTACATCCCGTAGGTTTTGAATTTGTACTTGCCCATTGGGAGGAGTGAAAACAATTTGAATCTTGAATACAGGCGAATAGATATGATTTGCATCTCATTAAATAGCTATGAATAAAAAACATCGACGTATATACAAGGATCTGATTAAGTTTCCGGGCAGCCCATATGAAGATGCAAACAAAACTGAAACATTTTTCAAAAAAAAAAAAAAAAAAAAAAACTTTGCAAAGCAGAGGAATTTGCTTTTTATCAATTGCCACAAAGCCCCACCTCCTACACAATTATAAATTTATATAAAATTTTTTCAATTTTACTTAACGCATTAAACTGGAAAATAAATACAAGTGTTTTTTTTCACAATAAAAACATTTCAATTCTTAATGAGACGGTGTTATTTAAAGGTCAAAAAAAAATCATTTTTTTTTGTATCGAATGCAATTTATGCATAAAATCGTAAGTTGTTGTATATTTCCACGGAATTCATTATTTGCATAGCGGAAAACTGTTTTCATTTAAATATATGTATGCATATCCATATACATACATAAATTGCACATACATACACATTTTGAATTTTTATCAAAGAATTACAAACATTTAAATTTAAAAAAACTATTTATTTTAAAAAAAATTTCTGGGATGAGAGATAGCATAGAGTTATGTGAGGCAAATACGTTGAGTGCAGTTATTTTAGTCACATATGGTATTTCACATATAAACATTACTCTTGAATTTATACCTTTTACCTTACATATTATTATTGCGCAATATTTTCACAATTTAAGTGCAAACAAATGCATTCTTTTTTTAAATTGTTGCATAGATATGTGATGCTCCCAGGGTATAGTGGTACTTCGACCGTGGTTATGATTTTAGACTGAAAATTTACACATGTTAGCAATTTAAACAAATGTTTGCATTCCTGTGGTAAATGGCAAATATTTTATTTGTGCGGAATGCATTTTTTATCGAGTTTTATTGTCATAATTGCATATTTTTATTTAATATATTGTTTGGTTTGTAACCGATAATGAAAGGGAAAAATGAACAAAACTGATACTGTAAATGTTTCAACTTCAACTATAATTCAAATATTATATGAATCGGAAAGTTGTTAAAAGGGCAGAAGTTATGAACTTTGATATAAATATTTGTATTATATTTTTTGTAAATTCGTAATACCAAAGAATAGCTCTATCGTTTTATGTTATAAGAGAGCTGTAGTAGAAAATATTTTTACCTTACCTTTACGGCCTCTTTTTTGTTAACTTCATACTGCCAACAACTGATTTACTGGCCATAAATTGAGCTAAAGCGGGCTGACCAAACCTCCCGAATTCTGTGAGACAGACCCTCACGTAATTATATCTCGATTGTCCAGCATTTGTTCATCGTTGGGTAAAGTAAGAGTAGTGGCTTAGCAAACAATGCTAGAAGACTAAGTCACATATAAGGTGATCAAGCAGACTGCTGGATATATGGGCATATACCCCACAATTTTCTTATAAGTTTCTTTTATAAGTTTTTGAAGGCGAACTCCTGGCCACCGGTGAGAAAAACCGCTAGCAAAAAGGTTCGTTACAATATGTCCTATTCATCTCCAATATATATTCATAAAAAAGTCTTGGATATCGTGTTTTTCTTAAGGGTGGCTTCTCATGTAAAATTTTCAAAAAATCGATTTTTTTTTCATAGGTTGATCGAATAACGTCTTGGGAGTATATTCCCAAAGTTTCATGACTCAACTCTAAGTATTATGGAAAATATGATTGATTGAACCAGCGCGCTCGGGCGCGCTTTGTATGTAAAACTCAAACTTTAAATCGTTTTTTCTCAAAACTATGGTTTTAAAACCGCGGTACACGATTGCGAAAAAACTACTTAACCGATTTTTGATTTCTAAAAAGTGTTTTGCAGATTATAAATTGAACGAGTGCATGAATATCTGAAATTGTGGAAAAAAAAGTTATTTTATACACTTTTTAGCCATATTTAGCGACAAAAAATGACGAAAAAATAGCACTTCTTTTTCAAGACGTGATTTCAATATTGCAGAATCGAATTTTTTGGAGTTGCAGACATTCATGCACTCAGGGGAACCCTGCTGAATAATAAAAAAATTTTGTTTTATGTTTCAGATAAAAACTTTGGGCTCCACAATGTACCGCAATAAATCCGTCTTATTAAATGTCGCCACACGCAACATTTAATAAGTCCGCCATTTTGTCATTTAAGTTTTTGAAAAAATGCTTTTTTTATAGTTCAAACATGTTCTTAAATATATGCAAAAAATTATTTGTGTGTGTTTTTATTTTCCCGAGTGAAAAACAATCCCGAAAAACAACTACTTTTTGACGTGTTACATGAGAAGCCCCCTTAAGTTAAAGCAAATTTTAAAATATTATTGATTTCATGTGAAGAAAATGCAAAAAATGTATCTCTTCTTATATACGTAGCTCTTTTTATACGTATAGCACAATAAGGTATAAGCCATTGAAGCGTTACTCTTCTGTGTGAATTTACCACAAAAATAAAGCAAAAGTTCTTCGTCCCCAACGTTGCACCTTAAAGTAATAAGAATAATTAAAATGCTTATCTCTGGTTAGCCAAACCTTCATTTATTTAAATGTGACGGTAAAATAAACTACTTAAGCTGCTCTAAAACCGCAGTCACATTTTGCTGCCGCTGTCCATGGCAATTAAATAAAACTCGCAGCATCATTTGAAAAAATGGGAAACGGGGAAGCAGCAAACGTTTTTTAATCGTAAGTAGCTTTTTATGACCCTAAATGAAAATTAATTGCGATCTCCATGAATTAGAATACTGGGTCTTCCCAGTCGGTAGATGTCGGATAGCACGTAATGAATTCGGATTAGTAAGGGGTATTCCTAAAGTTTTTTAGTTTTATAGGATTTCGGTACATAAAAATAGTTTTTGTGGAAACACAGCTAAAATTAAAATTTCTGATAAAATTTTATAAAAATATTTTAAGTATTTTTGAAACTTTGCGGTTCGGAAAAAACCTGATATTGCTTTCAAAAATATTCATGAGTAAGAAATTTTCTTTCTGAAGCGTCCTTCCTAATCTGTTTATTTAGCATACGGACGCAAAAGTTGTAAAAATTTTAAAAAGGTATACGACAAAAAAATTAATCATTTCACTTACTAATTGTAAGCTTTTAAAGTAACACTCTGAGCTTTAAATAGCTGTTTAATATATGTATACTTTTTATTAATAATTAAAACATAAATGTGAATTCACACGTGCAAATGTATAAACCGCACTGTTGCAATAATACTGAAAAGAGTCACAAAGCAATTATTTTGGAGATAATATCTTGCCAGAGGTGAAATGTGAGTTTTTGAAACCATTGAATAAAAAATTTAATTTTGAAGAGAACGCAAAACACATCGCTCAAAAATGCCTTAAGTTGGCGAAGTTATGATGTTTTGATTAAAATAGTTCACAAATTATAGTTTTGAGACAGTTGAAGTCAAAGTTTGACAATAGAAAGTTTTTTATGCTACTTAGCGGTTAAAATTTTAAATTACTTTACTAATTAGTTGATCTGGAGATATGTAGGTGGCGCACGGTGGTCTATAAGAGAGCGCTAGCCGGTCGTAACTCCGAAAATTAATATTAAATGTAATACTGTTTTTCCACAAATTTAAAAATAAATATCTAGATAACATATTTCAAGTACCAGAATACCAAAAAATAATACCATTTCTGAGTTTTCGCGTCTTAAACTTGATGAATTCAGAAAATGGTAGTTCTTTTCAAAAAATCTTTTAAAATATGTGAAAGTTTAAATGAGTGCATCTTTAAAGCTAAATAATTTTACCTCCTGAAACTTATAGTAAGAATAATTTAATCCATTTTCTGAAGATTTGCGTACTTATAAGTTAGGTTTTTTAATATAAAAATGTCCACTCTGTGAACTATAACTAAAATGTTTTAAGCAGTTGCAATGGCTAGATCATTTTAATGTGTAATGCAAGGTTCTCTGAAGGTACAGCGCATTATTCTGGCTCCCCCATCACACACCTTCTTTGACCACAATGAGTTTTTCTTCAGCGACTTTTCTGTATTCTTGCAACGCTCCAGTTTCGTAAAACAAATAACAGCCAATCTGTTTAAGATAAAGCAATAAAATTTGATATCTGAAACATTTATTTCTTGAAAATGGGCGTGGTCGCGTCAAGCACACGCCCACCTCCCATATAACCAAAAATTTTAAATCGCCATAGCTTCGTAAATATTTGAGGTACAAAAAATACATTAAATATCTGAGATAGTATTGATAGCATTAAAACACTTCGTGAAAATGGACGTGATTGGGTCAAGGATACGCCCACCTCCTATATAACAAAAAATTTTAAGTCGCCATAACTTTGTGAATATTTCAGGTACAACAATAATATTAAATATCTGAGTTTGGTGAAAATGGGCGTGATCGGATCAAGGACACGCCCATTTGTCCGTCATTTTGGGTTCTCCATTTTGATTTTTAAAAAATCGTTTTCAGATTTAGAATCAGCAACCTTCAAAACATAAAAGTTAATATTTTTTTTTTATAAAAAACTACCAGGAAATAGTTATGACCAGCACGAATGGCATTCTAGACCACTGTGTGGCGTTTAATGTCAAATATCTAAAGCATGAAATTTTGAACTCAACTCATGCTTTGCCCTATACTGATAAACTTCTAAAAAATAAAAAAGTATATTGACGTCTGGAACAGATTTGATTGTAGTCGACACCCTTTACTACAACTATCTAATTTTGTTTTTCGATTTATTCCATTATTAACATAAAAGTGCATATTATATGTTGCATTGCTGTGTATATTTTTATCTCTGTATGTGCAAAATGGACATAATTTTTATCTTTGAGGTTATATTTATACTTATGCGAATATGAAAGCATCATAAATTTTAAGGGTCTTAAAGTTGTGGTTACGTATTGCGGTAGGTAAACAGGTGTAAATTTTACATTTTTTAACCTTTTTTTTTAGTGAAAAATTTTGTTCGTTTCGTGCACATTTTCAGCTGTAAATTGCAACACACAACGGCAACTGAAAGAAAGAAAAGTAAATTACTACAGTGAACTTAAAATCTTTTTTTTTTAAATGGCAGCGGAAAATTTAATTTAAATTTAATTGCCGCCACCACCTCTACTGCTACTCGTACAACGATCTCATAAGTAAACGACCCAAATCACTGTGGCCGGCAACTGCAAGAAAAACGATTATTCTTCAAGTCGTAAATCATCACAAGTGTCACAATCTTTCAGATTCTGCTTACAGACGACAAGATGCAGTTCAGACGGAAATTAAAATAACGAAAAGCGACCAAAATAAGGCGAAATTTAATAAGAAATATACGAAAATGCTTAACCCTGGAAGTGGCATCTACAGTAGTTGCAAGTGGTTTTTTAAAATTTGGTAGACATACATATAGGGTGTATCGCATAAGGTTGCGAAGCTTCTGGGTAGTGATAGAAGAGGCATAGACCAACAAAAATTTTGCAACTGAGGGTGATCTAAAATGTACCCCTGAGGAGTTATGGGGTTAAAACTGATTTTCAGACTTGTTTTAGAAAAAAAGTTTTCTTGGGTTACTCTAGCGTTTTAGAGGAAATTTTTTTATTAGAAACTTTTATTTAATTGTATGAGCTTTCTAAAAGACTATTTGGCTTAAAAGGATTTCGCAAAGTTCTGGATCTTTAAACTTGAGATTTTAATTTATTTGTTTTTTCCTTTGTTTGACTTTGGTGGCCTTTGTAGTGTAAAAAAGGTATCATCAACATATACTAATATAGTTTTTTTCAAATTCTTGTTAAATTTTCTTTAATTCGGTAGTACATTTGTTATACCAATTTTTTTTAACTGAGGTCAGAAAAAAATATTTTTCAAGAACAATCAGCTTCACTCAGTGGGCTCCTACGTGTTTTGAGTTTGACTTTATTGACGACAAAATCGTGGTATGGGGATGTCTTTGTACTCATTTCAGGATTATAAAACTGCTTCAAGTAAAATCGGAGCTGATCGGTTTCGAAAGTTACATCCAATTACATTGGTTTTTATTTTCTACTGTACAGTAACAAAAAAGTTTAAATCAAAATGTCATGGATTCAACACGAAATCACGTAAAATTATTCGTGAGGACTAATGGAATCTAAAAAACAGGGTTCTGAAATCAAACCGTTGGTAGTTTTTTGCAATATTGTAAAGAAACGGGGTTTTTTGCAAATTGGTCCAAAACCTTTAAAAGTAACAAGAAATTAAGACAAAAAACGTCATTTAAAATGGATTTGCCAAATCTAAATCTGAATCCGGTAGCAGAATTGCTCAATCACATATAGTTTTTGAGATATTCTTACATAATAAAAAAACTAATGACGATTTTTTGTAATTTTTAATGTTATACAAAAAGACCAGATAATTGTAAGTCATAAAACCTGATACAAAAGATGAAAGATCCATTCTTTTTCTTTAAAATTCAATTTGAGTTACATCAATATCTTTTCTTTTTTCCAAAATATCTTAACCTTAAAAGTTGAAAAAGGGCTAAAAATCGGTTTTTGGCTATATTTGAGATTAAATATAGGACGAATGAAATTGTTATGCTATTTTATATTATTTGCATTATTTAGTAATATTTTTTGTCTTCACAATGAGTTACAAAATGAGCTCATATTATTTTCCATTGCTTTGTAATTGATAATTTGATAATTTTAAAAAGACAATTTTGATTGACGATTTTGTCGTCAACAAAGTCAAACTCAAAACTCGTAGGAGCCCACTGTGTTCAAGACTCCAGTAGATATCATGTTTTGTATTGCACAGTGTAATATCTTTTATCCTAACAAATATTTTCATGTTTTGAATAAAAATTTTTAATATTTTAACAAGTTTTTTTCTATGTTAATCCCACTGTAAACATAACATGAGTTAACATAAGCAAATACTATGCAACATTTTTCTTTGCATATCACAACTTAAATCCTTAGTCATTTTAACAAAATTATAAATGGAACAATTTTACCAAAGGACTCTTAGATTAACTTGGTAGTTGAGCTGCTGTGGTTGTCAGCGTCTGTGTTTCAATGGCTGCTGCTGCTGCTGAAAACCCGTTGACAACGAATGAATGATGCAGCTGCAGCACAACATTTGCTTTATGCCATTTGAAAGGAAACCAAGGCAAAAGTTTTGTAACATTAGGTAGCTGACAATGCATAAAATATACTTTTAATGATTACACTGAAAATAAGTATATGGCGAAATTCTAACTAAGTACATCATGACTTTTTAACACTTGATGCAGGCATTGAAATAAGCTATAGTAATACCCTATTTCTGCAGTAATAACTTCAAATTTGCAGTAATAACTTCAGAATATTGTAAAAAATTGTAATAATAACTTTCACCCAAATTCATATTACTTTGTTTTCGTTAATCGTTGAAACTAAATACTCATTTTATTTCGCTTATAACCGTTGTTTTAGTTGTCTAACCTCACCAATTTGGGCTAAAATGTAGCAACCACAATAAGAACTCGGCAACTCTACTTTAAACATATTTTTATAAATGCATTCGAAGAAAATTTCGCTATAAATTTTCAATTTTAAATTGAACCATCGCCATGATATCTGTTATTTTATATTAATATTTAATATTAATCACTTGAATAAGACATTAAAAAAATTTTGCTAAAAATTGCAAACAAAACAAAAAAAATTGTGCAGTAACAACTTTTTCTTATTTCAACCCCTGACTTGATGTATTAAATTCATAGTAAAATATTTAGAATAACTTTTCTGTTTTAAGCTATTTGTATTAAGTAGTAAAAATATCAAATTTTTAGTTTAAATGTGGTTTCGAACCCCGGCGCATAGTACATTTTTTGGAGAATCACCAACCTAAGGACAACATTTCTAAGTTATGCTACTAAGCATAAACTTCGGAGTTTTGTGCTCGTGCTCTGTCAGTAATTGGGCTTAAGCTCAGCCTCCATAATGGAGGGAATTAAGGAGGTTAAAGAATCGTTACCAAAATTGTTATGCCTTTGTGATTGTATCATAATGGTGGAACACTTTTTGTGTTACGGAAAATTTTTTTTTTTCCTTTTTGCTTGTACAAAATAGTTTTTGTATTTTTTTTCGAATTTTTCAGGAATTTCTGAATGGACTGAGTCCAATTGACTTAATTTTTGTAACACCAGAACAACTTATGTAAGTAAATAAAGTTTTAAGTAAACGAGAACAATTGAGGAGTGGCCGTACCAAAGAGCCTAAGTGACATTTCGAGGCAAAAGTAGTGTCATTATATGAAACGGGTGAAATTTTGTTAGAAGTTAATAAAATTGTTTTCTGTTTTCACTAAAAATTTACTTCATTATGTGAAATTAATGTAATTATGTTGAAAAAATTATAACAGTCAAATAACTGACTATAAAGCACATAAAAAGTATGACATTACTCGAAATGGTACTTAGGCCCTTTGGTACGGCCACTCCTCAATTGTTACTTACATAATTAAATCGTTTAATTAACAGTAACGAATTCTTAGAAAAAAGTGCAAATTACATGCACGTATTGCGAAAGACTGAGGTCAAAGTTCAGATGTACTTAATTCTTAGTGTTTGCTAGAAATATCTGTCGTAGTTTAAAGCCATCCATTCTTTTTTTTTCAGTCTATTTTCCTTGTCTCAATGTAACTTTGATAACTCACAAATGTAAATTTTATTACAAAACTTGTCAACAAGCATTGGCGGATTCAGGAGATGGGCCTTGGGAGCTAAAGCCCCCTCCATAAGCTCTAAATTGTGTCTGGATATAAAAGGGAGATAGTCAATCAGATCCCAAAATCGTCCAACTTTAGCCCCCCTATAGTCGAATCCTACATGGGACAGCAAAACTTATGACTTAATACTACTACTTACATTCAATAACTACTTGAGAGCGTAGTGCCTGATCAAAAGTTCTCAATTCATTTTAATCCCTAGCATATAATTTTTTACTATTCGGCACAACGGTGTTCTGAGTCCTTCTTAAAATCTTAAAACATTACAAAAACTGACAGCTCTCGAAGTCAATATTCATGCAGTTCACTAAAAATGTCTAGAGTGTGCGAAACAACATGATGAAAATTAGACGAAGGCTGATCAAAAGAAGGTAATTTTCACTGACAACTCCATATTCAACCTGTTTGAAGCGTATGAAAGCTGTCGTCAAATGCAAGTAGATGACAGCAGATGCATCCTTTGTTTCTATAACCCTCTTATATTAATGATACCATCTGATATCCTTCTATTTCGAAACGTGACATAAATGATCAGATAAAATGATGCCACCTGTAACCAATCGTTTAAGTGATGATAACTGAAGCAAAAAGATAACGAATTTGTTATGATTCATTAGGAAAGTGTTTTTTGCGTATGTAGTTGCATCAATGAATTTAAGCCACTAGAAAAGCTGGTAAGCTCAGTGTATAAAAGGCGACATTTTCCAAGGAATATCATACAGTTTCATTCAAAACTTTTGTTAAAATGTTGAGTTTAAAATTATTTTTCAAAAATTTCATTTTGTTCGTTTTTGCACTACAGTTGGGCATCAGTTTTGCCCAGGCCACGGTGGATCTAAAAGGTAAGAAGCTACAAGAATACAAGGATTTTAATACAAAACCAAAGAAGGCTTTGTTATCTTTGGACAATTTTAACTCTAAATCTTAATAATCTGATAATAAGTTTGAAGATAGATGAATCTGGAAGCCAAATCAGCAAAAGACGCGTTAGCCTTTATTTGCATCATACGTGCTATCTCAAAAGTGGTTTTTGTAGGATATACCGTTACAAAATATTTCAAAGTACATTTTGACATAGTTATTCGGGCATTGAAGTATATGTACACTTTGTAATATTACGGTGCTTGAAAACTATAAAATGAATACTGATGTGTGTTTTTGATATTCAGATCATTCCATTCAGTTAACATAAACTTATCTACGTTAATTGGGATTGTTCAAATTTTTGTATTAATTCAATTTATTTTTATTATTTTCAGAATGCCCATTTAAGCAAGAAATGAAAGCTGATAAATATGCTTGCTCCGATAATTGTGTATCAGAGTGCGTGGAGTATTGTGGCGCTGGATGCGCATGTGCTCCGCATTACTATCTAAACAAAAAAGGAATTTGTGTGAAATACAATGAATTGTAAGCCTCTTAAGCGCAGAACTTATCGCTATCTTATACCTTAAATTGGAAGCTTTGGTAAAGCAATTATGTACATGGTCTTTTTATCAATTTACTTCTAATAAAATTATATATGCCAATAACTTAATAAAATTTAAAAAAAAAAAATTCATAGATTTTTATTTAAGAGACAGATGATTTGCGTGCTGATTTTTTAAAAACAGACGCTTTTTCGTATAGTACTAGAGGCCGAAATTTGACCATTTCGATTTGACTTTAAAAGATTAACCCAGCTGTAAGTTTAAGCATACCAATTCTCATTAGTAACCTTGTTTGTGCATTTTTTCTTGAGGGGCGTGGCACTGCCCTCTTAAAAACAAGAAGAGAATTTTAGAGTTCCTTGAATTTAATCATATTCTCATACCAAATTTTAGCCGTGAGAGCGTTTTTTTTATTTTGAGGCGTTTCACTTAAAAACAAAAATATTATATTATCGTTCTTTAGTGTGGCACTACCCACTTTTAAATAAAGGAACATTTTGCGCTATGCTCCTCCTCACAACTTTTCTACAAAAACAAAAAAATCAAGTGAACATGTTGAGATTAAGGGATAAAAACAGGATCTGAAGCGATTTTGTTTGCCTCGTTATATAATGATGGTATAGTGTGCTATGGAAATTCAAACTAATCTAAGTTTGAATAAGGATGTCTTCTAAATTATAAGTCGTATGAAAAAAGGCAACTAAATCTTTTTCATGAGGAAATTTTTGGGTTACAAAATTTTCATAACAAATCTATCTATAAAGGTAAGAGTAAACGAGATATTTGCAAAAAGCTGTTTTTATAACCTATGACCTTGTCACTCCCAAAAACCGGTCAAAAACTGTCACTCTCATGCGAATTCATTGAATACGTCAAACTCATGACCTTTTGTCATTCGTTTTTCCATCGTGCTTAGCAGCGGTCGCCGAAATTTTCATTTATAATTACTTTTAATATTAAATTTGTTTAAACCTTAAAAACACTTTAAACTAGTACTTTAATAAATTATAACGTAAAATTATAGTCAATATTTAGTTTTTCTCTTTGTAAAGAAGACACCTGGTGAGGACATTTGTTTTCTGCATTTTTTTTTACTTTTGGGAACATCATAGCCCAAGAGTCTTTCTGATCGTCGAAGACAGCATCTACATCATTCAAGTGGTCATCAGCATCGTTCCAGCGGTCATCCATCATCACAGCCACCATTGTCAAAAACAGCAGTTCACGTGGCAGCCGTCGGCAGCAGCAACTTTACACATCAGACAAACTACGAAAAGGTATTCCTTTTACATATATCAAATATTTTTGGCATCAGCTAAATATAAAAAAAGAGTTTAGTCCCCAGCTGAACAAAAGGAACACGACATTATATTTTATTCCCCACAAAAACTTTAAAATGTTAAAATGTTTGCGAAAATTCAGTTTTCTAACTTGAAAAGGAAGTAAAAAAACTCCATTTTACTTTAATTGCGGGTTTTTCATGGTTTTCTAAGGAAATCAGAGGCTTTTGTGTCTGCCTTCATCTTTTTATCATTTTGAAGACCCTATGGAACAAAACTGAATCAATAATAATGACGATGAAATGAGATAGTACAGCTTTTTTTTGCATTTTTTCCACCAGCTCCCTAACTAAAAAATATTGCAATTCAAATTCAGAAAGAAACCATTTGCCAATGAACGAACTCTTTAAGTCACCAACATACACAATATTAAATTTTTAAATTTATTCTTTTACTTCCTTTTTTCGTAGACACTGAAAAACTTGTACATAGTAGCTCCATTCCAGAACGAAACAAAAGTTTACTTTTGTTACCTTTGGTTACCTAAAGTTGACTAAATCTTGTTCCCGTATTCAAAGTTTAGTCAAATGAGAGCGAAAAGAAACATGGCTGATCATTTCCCCTCCAAACAAAAGTAACCAAATAGTGCAGGCAAATTAGGTATTCATTTCTAATTTTGTTGAACATGCACCGATTTTGATCCGAAAAGGCTCATTTTGTTTGTAGTAAAATTTTGAACAAAGCCAACACATTAGTTTTTTCCGGCCTTTCCCCAAAATTTCTTCAGTCCCCCGTGAACCCTCAGAATCGGATAAATTCAATAAAACTGTTCTAAAATGCTTAAAAATGGAAGTTTATGCTATTCACGGGGTTCTCTAGATTGCTGAATCCAAATATGATGTTGGAAAATGAAAAAACTCAAAATGGCGACCGGAAAACTGCGGACATACCCATTTTAAGCACCAAAAATGAGAAAAAATCGTTACAGGGGGTTTTAGCCTAGAAGTCTTGTTACATTGAATGAATTTATACGGTCGGTGTGGAATATTGTTTTTTATACTATAAAAAGTAAAGTTTAGCAAAAATTTTTTTGTATTTTTCATTTGTTTATTAGTACCAGGAGACCGATCCCTGCTCGGTCAACAATCTGACCTTATTATTTTAGTCGATGTTATTATTCATAGCTATTTTTTGTGATGGAATTCGTATCTTTTCACCTCCAATGTTCATGCTATCAAAATGGTAAAATAACCGATGAGAATATTAATAAGAAAAAATTGGGAAAGTATGGAGTGGTATGGAAAAATATCAAAAAATCAAATAAATGGGATAAAATATTTCGTCTCTTGTATGGGGGCTGAAATATCTTATCTTCAAAAGATCATACCTCGGAAAGTAAGAGACCTATTGGAAAAGTCTGCAAGGGTCTTTTGATAAGAAAGAGTGTGGCTATTCAACGCCACACCTTTTCACCTATTCTTGTAGACACGCAGTAAGACTGAACATAGCGTTTTCGTCAACTTCAATCAAGGATTTTCCAAAATCCTGCAGGTATAATGACAGTTCTGCTGATGAAGACGGATTTAGCGTCAAAAAGCACGTAAGACTGCATATAAAAAATAAAAAGTTCATTCCATTTTTTTTTTGTGCCTGAGTTATTTATTAACTAAAATTTTTATTTTGGTAAAAAGTGTACGTGGAAATTGCTGAACAAAACCCACTTTTCGTTACGCTTTAGATACTCAGGATCCAGATCCGTATACCATATTTCATCAAAATACGTTGTACCATTTGCGAGAAATAGCATTTTATTTGTTTTACTTGTATGGGAGGTTCCACGCGCACCGGCGATATTTTGCCCGTTTTCAGTTCGTAGGTGCCTAATAAAAAGGAGATTGCCTACAGTTAAACTCAGAAAGATTGTTTTAGTAGTTTTCTTTTTATAGCGTATTTTATTTTTGTGGGCGGTGCCCACGCCCTTTATCGAGTTTTTCCAATGTAACGGCATATCACATATTAATTAATACCTGTTTTCAAGGGTATAATCTCTAAAATTTTCATTAAAATTGTTGGAGTCGTTTTCGAGTAATATTGAAACAACATTTTCAACGGTTAAAAAGGGGGCGTGGTACTTCTTCGATACCGCCCACTTTTCGGTTATTACAAGGCATTAATAAGCAGTACCTACATACCAAATTTTATTAAAATATCTTGTAAAATTTGCGAGAAATAGCATTTAACGTATTTTGCTTGTATGGGAGGTTCCACGCGCAACGCCAATATTTCGCCCACTTTCAGAACAGAAATGCCTTTTAGCAATTACGCACCTCACAGTTAATTTCAGAATGTTTGCTTTATTAGTTTTCTTTTTATACCGTTTTATATTTTTGTGGGCAGTGCCACGCCCTTCAACGAGTTTTCCCAATATAACGGCGAATCACATAATAATCCTTGTTTGCAGAGGTAAGATCTCCTAAATTTTCATTAAAATTGTTGGAGTCGTTTTTGAGTAATATTGAATCAAATATTTCAAGGGCTGAAAAGTGGGCGTGGCACTTCTTCGATCCCGCCCACTTTTCGTCCGTTACAAGGTGTTATTAATCCGTACCCGCTCACCAAATTTCATCTAAATACCTTGTATGGTTTGCGAGTTATGACTAAATCAAATTTAAAATTTAAGGATGTGCCACGCCCTCTGGTGAGCATTAACAAAGTTCTAACCTAGCTCATTCTTCATTGTATGCTAATATCTAACACTACTCCAAGTTTCATTAAAATCGCTGTAGCCGTTTTCAAGAAAAATGTTTGGCACAGAAATAAGTACAAAGAAACAAAAAAACAAAAAAACAAACATACAATTTTAGCTCGTATAAGAAGAGAAGATTTAAGCAATAACTATAAAAAGTTAATACAACTCAAAATTAAAAATATTTGTAACATTCTGCAAACCATTTTTTCTAAACTAATTTGAGGTCGCTGAACACGAAAAACCCAATTATTTTTTTTCCTTGCGGCCGTTCCCGAGTTATTCGTTAATTTATATTTTCGAGGTTATAGGTTCATATATTTCTATGACGCCAAGTCCGATCAATTTTATTTTTCCACGTTGACAAAGAATGATTAATGGCGCTTTTAACAAGTATATCAATGATTATGCTTTGAACAAAATTGACTGAGTTATAGCAGAAAAAAGTTTGAAATTTCACAAATTTTTGAAATTTTTCACATCAATTTCAAATGAAGCATTTGGTTTTTGGCATATAATTTTTATTAATACTTGTTTTTTAGTAATTTTATTAAGCCCCGATTTTGAGCCGACATGGCTCATTTTGTTAGTAATTGGACTTAGAAAAAACCAACACTTAAGATTTATGCAGATTTTGAAAAAAGGTCGAAAAACAGTTTTGGAAAATTAAGGAAATCGAATCGAAGATAGTCATTTTCGATATAGTTGCCAACGCTGAATCCGAATATGGCATCAGAGTTGCTGTATCTTTTATGGTTTCGGAGATATCCTATCATAAATGTTAAAAAAATTATCAAAAACACGATTTTTGAGGCTGTTTAGAAGACGCACAAAATAGTTTTTCTCTTTTTTATTGAATGAAACATAAAGTACTGTTTTTCTTCTTCAAAACGAGATACAAACTGGCCTCGTGTGATCTTTATTTAAAAAGTTATACTCGATTTAAATGATACATAAAAGTATGTAAATTTTTCGAAAACCGTTTTCCGACCATTTTTCAAAAACTGCTTGAATCTTAAGTGCTGGTTTTTTCTAAGTCCAATTACTAGCAAAATGAGCCTTTTCGGCTCAAAATCGGCGCTTGTTTAACAAAATTACGTGATTTTATCTAATTTGTCTGCTCTCTTACAGAAACACAAAGTTCTATCTGGCAGTTAGAACCTTGTTTCTCAATTTCAAGTACCTTATAGTTTAGCAACAAAGTTCTATTGATTTTTTTAAACTTAAATTCCTTATTAACTAGGCAACGTATTTTAATTATTTTAGTATCAATGAAATCCTCGCGATAATCAAATGCTTGTAATATAAATAACGTTGTGATTAAAATCAATTCATGAAAGTTATACGACACGAAATATTCAAACATAGATTTCTTGAAAGTGATGTGAGTGTAGATAGAACCTTGTTGTTCTAAGGTCGCGATTTATTAAAATCTAATTTACAGCGAAATATTGACGACTCTACAAATGCTATATTACTCAACGATTCCAAACGATTTGCTGCCCATCGCGCTGTTGATGAATGGACACATTCCAACACTGGAACGTCTAGCGGAGCGGGTGCAAAGTGAAGGATTGTAAGTCGTTTGCGTTCCAACAAGTTTTCAAGCGCAGCAACTTATCGAAGAACACCACCGACCATTGGTTGACTTAGATGCGGTAATTCTGTTTCAGATGTAGCCATTGACGGTGTCGACAGAGACTATGGATCTAATGAAAGATGGTGGTGGTTGCTTGCTACAAAATAGCGGCTTCATGAACAGTATAAAAAGGGCATACCAATTCAGGTTGTCCCAATGGCTTATGCCCAACTAAGTTCTCCCGCAAAGGTTTGGTGGGAAGTAGCAGTTGCGAATTGGATTCATGTTTAAGAGATAATGGACATTTTATTTTGTATTGGGTTTTGTTATAAATAAATAAAATTCTATTGGTCAAAACAATTTGTTGCGAGTTTATTTGCTAAAACTAGAAATATTTTTAAAACAAAATTATTTCGTTATTTTGTTTTTGTTTACTTATTTTTGTTTATTGTTTTTTTGTTTTTGACAGTTAAAACATTAACCAAATTTTTGACCAAATCTTGTTCCAGTAAATTTTGTAGTTAAATCTCTTGCTGAGAGCAATTTTGCTATTACTCTCCCAAATTATTTAACTAAAGATTTAACCAAAAATTTAACTAAAAAACTTCTGGAACGGAGCTAGTATATTGTACATGAAAGTACGACATAGCTCCATTACTTTTGCACACCCAAATAATTAACCTTGAATTTGTTATCGGTCACTGGTGCAAAGTTTAACTGGAAAATTTTAACTTAATTACAGCGGAAACGGCGCTGCTGCTGTAGAAACTTGACAAAAAGTGCATTAGATTGTTTAGGGTTGATGCAAAGGTGCTGGTGATGGTGATGATTGAAAGATTCTCCACTAAGGAAATTGTGCCAAGAAAATATCGATATTCTTTTTAATATCTGGACAACGATCCCAGTGCAGTTAACTATCTGATTGGATCCTTTAAGTCGATGTTTTTTATTCATAGCTATTTTATGTGGTACAACTCGCATATTTTCGTCTGAAATTTTTAAACTTCAAATGTGACCTGGTCTATAAAAAAGAGGGCTTGTGTACCAAAAAAGGTAAAATAAAAAAATATCTAAAACTCACAATCGATTATTTTCGGTGAAAAGTTTTAAATGGTAGGTACAGAACAAACAGACAAGCATTCCCGGGGACTATAGATTCTATCATAGTGATTGAATTTTTGTGATAAAACTCATAATCAGGGTTATACTTGAAAGATTTCGAGCATACAAATTGTGGCATCTCTAACGCTCAACGTTGGCGCTACATACATACACATTCATATAGTATACATATATGTATATACTTAGGAGCAAAGTTTTGTTGCATATTTTGTCAACGTGCACAACAAACTTTTGTGAAGCACCTTTTAATGTGCCTTACGTTGTAGTTGAGTTGCTGCTACCATTATAGTTGTTGCTGTTGCCGTAGCTTTTATTTTATTTTTGCTTTTTTACTAAATATTCGTTTTTGTTTTATTGGCTGGCTCAAGTTGCCAGATAACAAAAGAAACATTTTTTTTTTACAAAATCCTTGATTTTGAGTGAATTATACACGGTTCCCCGGAACATACAAAATATCATATGAGAGTCCACAGGGAAGTTATGTATGTATGTATGTATTCTCCTTTAACTCCTAGGAGGAGCATAGGGCCAATATGAAATCTCTCCATTTGTCACGATCCCTTGCGATGACTTTGATCTCTTGCCACGATTTTCCCGATTCTTGGATTTCCTTTTCCAACGACCTTTTCCAGTTGGTTTTGGGTCTACCACGTCCTCTACTGCCTTGTGGATTCCACTCAAGGGCCTGGCGACAAACTTCGCTGTGTGGTTTCCGGATAGTGTGACCAATCCATCCCCATTTGCGCAGCTTGATCTCGTTTGCTATAGGCTTCTGTTTGCATTTTTGATGTAGCTCGGCATTTGATATAGTGCGAGGCCACCAAACCTTTAGTATACGCCTTAAGCATTTGTTGACGAATACTTGCAGCTTGTTTGTTAGTTGTTCATTAACAAGCCATGTTTCGCACCCATATAACAAAACCGGGGAAGTTATAGTCATTTGTATTTAATTCTTCTAGAAAACTTCAGTTACTTGGCAACCCTAGAAGCTGGCACTTATCAACAAGCATGAAGGTTGTTGCCAGCGCTTAAGCTGCTGCTGCTGAAATTGCAGCACAAAACTTTGTTGCTACGATATGACTTTTCTATGACTTTTAAAGGTAGCTCTTATAGGACTTGTACACTAAGCGAGTTTGTGTGTGTTTCTGTGTGTGGGTGAAAAAATATATATGTTAATGCAAATGTGAGTTTTAATTTTAAGCTTCTGCAAAATTTTGTACTTTCAAATGTCTTTTTGTCTGCTCCCCACTTCAATCTTCGTCTTAACCTGCTTCTGCTGACAATTCAAATGTATTTACTGTTATTCCTAATTGCTGCAATGTCCTTTAGTCCTCTTTTATAATTGTTAGATAAAAACAATAAAAACTCACAAAAACAACAATTAAACTGCAATATCAACATTATCAGCAAAAAAAGAAAGAGAAAAGGTGTTGCATCAACACATACGGCAACAGAATGAAAACCACATTTTCTGTGAAATCCTTTTAAGTCTAATTGTTGGCAACACCAACGTGCATTGGCAACACTAATAGCAGCACACAACATGTTGTCTTCATGTTGTCGTCGTGCACTGTTACATTTCCGATTTTACGTTGTGTAGGTGCAACTGTTAAAAATTTACTTCCTGTTGCTGCTAATTGCTGTTATTACGTTTGCCAACAGCAGTGGCTTTAGCATTTGTTGAGGGTTTTAGATGCAGCATTTGAAACACTTTGCTTAAACGCATGAAATGTACACAAACACACATACACACACATATTAAGAAAAAACAAATCCTGCTTGTAACCAAAGGAAATTATAGTTTAAAAACTGTCGCATTTTTTTCGAAAATAGAAATGTATTTTCGTTATGTTCAGGGAAGAATGTAATGTTAATGTAATGTTAATGTAATGTTAATGTAATGTTAATGTAATGTTAATGTAATGTTAATGTAATGTTAATGTAATGTTAATGTAATGTTAATGTAATGTTAATGTAATGTTAATGTAATGTTAATGTAATGTTAATGTAATGTTAATGTAATGTTAATGTAATGTTAATGTAATGTTAATGTAATGTTAATGTAATGTTAATGTAATGTTAATGTAATGTTAATGTAATGTTAATGTAATGTTAATGTAATGTTAATGTAATGTTAATGTAATGTTAATGTAATGTTAATGTAATGTTAATGTAATGTTAATGTAATGTTAATGTAATGTTAATGTAATGTTAATGTAATGTTAATGTAATGTTAATGTAATGTTAATGTAATGTTAATGTAATGTTAATGTAATGTTAATGTAATGTTAATGTAATGTTAATGTAATGTTAATGTAATGTTAATGTAATGTTAATGTAATGTTAATGTAATGTTAATGTAATGTTAATGTAATGTTAATGTAATGTTAATGTAATGTTAATGTAATGTTAATGTAATGTTAATGTAATGTTAATGTAATGTTAATGTAATGTTAATGTAATGTTAATGTAATGTTAATGTAATGTTAATGTAATGTTAATGTAATATTAATGTAATGTAATGTTAATGTAATGTTAATGTAGGGTAGAAGGGGGAGGTTTCGACACGTGCGAGGCTTCATCAGTGCCAAATTTTGCGATTTCTATTCACACTTACTCCCGCGTGTAAACCAAAAAGTCTTACTCCCAATGGTACGCAGCTTTCATAAAAATTTCTCTGCGCAATTCGGCTAGGGTGCGTAGTTAGTCGTGATTTTGTATTTTTATAGCAAGTTGATGTAATATTTGCTTGTTGCTTTTTGTGTGATACTCGGTTAATAAACCATAAAATTTCCGTTTTTTTTAGCAGATACTTAAATATATCATTACTGTTAATACTACATTTAAAGTTTGCAAAATAAATAAAAGATAACTGCGAAATTTTTTAAATTTGGAAACAAGTGGATAAGGGAGGATTCGTCAAGTGTAAATGGGAGGATTCGACAACTGAAATTTATACATATGATTCAATTATTTTCCATGAATCGGTTTTTTCACAAGATATGGAGTTCGGTTCTAATGCCGATGTACAAATGAATATCGAATCAGCCGGAATCCAGTGGCGGATCCAGGGGGGGGCGATGGGGGCGATCGCCCTCCCCTCTCAAGCCAAGTCATTACATTTTTTTTTATATAATATGTAAAGATTTCGAAAACATTCTGCTTTTTTTTTTAAATGTATAATAATATAATATAATAATACAGATTATTATATATTTAAATAAGATAGAAATATTAATTATTAATAAATATTAATTATTAGTAATTCACTATAAAATAATATTTATCGTACTTACAGTAAAATATCTACTTGCTAGTCTCTAATGTCTGCGAAACAATTCTTAAAAGTTATTGAAAACCCAAATTTAGATATTGTCAATCAAGTCGATAATGAGAGATTGAAACTGGAAAAATCGAAATCATTTAAGACGAATAGTTGAATACATAAATTATCTTGGTAGACAAAGTCTACATTTTCGAGGTAATCGTGACGATGAAAAATTAAACTTTAATACATCTGATAGCCTTATTAACGGGGGAAATTTTAGAGAGTTATTAAGGTTTCGAATTCAAAGTGGGGATTTAGAATTGAAAAATCATCTTGAACAATCTTTATCTCGAGCAACTTTTATAAGTAAGACCACGCAGGATGAGATTATTAATTGCTTTGGAGAAGAAATTTTGTGCGAACTTATAAGTCGAATCAAAGAAGCTAATTTTTAGGTTACCGGACATAATCCCAACGAACATAATCCCCATTTCGTAAATGGGGATTATGTCCGAAAATTGTTCGGTCATAATCCCTATTTTGGTCATGGGGGTTATGTCCGCAAATTTTTCGGACATAATCCCAATGGGGGTTATGCAGTAATCCATTTAAAAAATTTATATAGTGTTGGACGTTATAGACTGATCCGCGGCCGAAGGCCTCCGCGAAGCCGATGTTGTATTTTTGGGAATTTTAAATCCTGAGCTGCGGCCACAGGCCGCCCACTTACAGCTGCGGTTGTTGTCAATAATAAAATATCGTTATTGGGATTATGTCCGTTTTTTCCTGAGGATTATGTCCGAAACACTTGCGGACATAGTCTCCATTTTAGAAATGGGGACTATGTCCGAATTATCGGCGGAATCCCCATGGGGATTATGTCCCGTGGGGACTATGTCACGGCACCTTATTTTTGTAGTGTAATGTTTGACGAGACTACAGATATTGCTCATATCTCTCAAATGACATTGGTAGTAAGATATTTATACAAAGGCAAAGTTCGAGAAGATTTCACTCAATTCGAATAAAACTGATTGTGAAATAGACAATGAAATTAAAGTAACAGGTTATAGCTTAGGTCAAGTTGTATTTGAAACTTTGAAAAAAGCAACTTTAGATGTTAGCTATTGCATAGGCTTGACTAAAGATGGCTGCTCTGTAATGGTTTCTGAAACTGTTGGTGCGGTAATTACCCTAAAAAGTGATGCTATCAATGCTGTTTATTCACCATGCTTTAACCGTATTTTAAATCTTTCAATTGGTAAAACTTCATCAGTACAACGATTGGAACGATGAAAGAAGTGATTTCTTTTTTTGAAGCTTCGTCAAAACGTAATGCAGTTCTTAAAAATATAATGGAACATCAGCTTATTGGTTTATGCGAGATGGGATGGGTTGAACGTCACAACGAAGCTCTTCAATTTCGAGAATCTCTACCGAAAATTCATGAATGCCTTGACGATACATCTTCGTGGAGGGACCTTCAGACTGCTGCAAAGGCAAAGATATTAAAATCTGCTATATCTGACTCTGGCTTTCTTGTGTCGACCGTTTGCTTATCAGAAGTACTTTCTTGCACTTTGCCATTAAGTTGTTTTTTTCAAAAATCAAAACTAGATCTAAAATCAGCACGTGATATGCTAAATGATGTTTTAAAGATTTTGAATCGAAAGCGCGAAAAATGTGATGAAACGTTTTCAAGTTTGTATGACGAAATTTGTGGCATTGCTAATGAACTCGGTATAGAAATGAAACTTCATCGGCTGGCGCAAAAGCAACGAAATCGAGCAAATTATCCATGACAAAATCCTCAGGACTATTTTAGAAGATCGATATACATACCGATAATCGATACCATCATGGAAAATTTAAAATCTCGCTTTCCTGAAGAGACGCTAAATTTATACAGTTTTTCAATAATATTTCCTGAAGTATGAAAAAAATCTGATGAAGAGTCTAAAAATGTGGTCAATCGGCCCCCCCTCTTGACAGCGCTGGATCCGCCACTGCCGGAATCATGTCTCGAACTCGTTCAAGGCTCTGATCTTCCTGGTTTGAATGATTTGCTGGATATGGCCCCGATTGAAGACGACATCCCTGATTTTCGTTCTCCCATTGTATCACCGGAAGCAATTCGTCTTTTACCATCTACATTCAAAACAATGAAGGTTTCAAAAAATCAAAGGAATCAAGAATTTATGTGACTGACGAAGCCTCCCCAAAAGTGGGAGGTTTCGTCATTTATTTTAACTTTGGTTTATTGGTCACATTTCCGAAAGTAGCAAACATATTGATTTTTTTTTTAATTTATAAAAGAAGCACACATATTCATGCATAGTCTATGTGTATTCAAAGTAACATGCACAATTGCATTTGGAAGATATAAGGACTTTTTTGTTAGGGTGTCGAAACCTCCCCCTTCTTCCATACTTTAAAAATTTTATTTGCTATTTTTTCGGCAGCTTTAACTTATTCAACGATCACGAAAGGCTATTTTTTGTTAGATTTCTTTACGCTCAAATTTCATAACATCCATTGTGTAAGAATAAAGAGGCTTTTTCCTTAATGCAAATGCTTTAAGCCTTTGAACCCAAAAGTAAAGTAAGCATTTTCCAGCATTAAAACTCTTTTAAATATTCATATGCCATAAGCGAATAAAGAGCTCTGAACTTGCGAAGATGCATTTAAAATGCATGCTGCACCGTTTCATTATACCAAACTCTCAGAAGCAGTTCATGCGAGTTTCTTTTATTCCCATCAACAAAAATGTTATCTTTAAAACTCTTGAATGCGCGAAGTGGCTCCAACGTTTTCATGTGCAGTTAAGTAGTAAGCGTACGAGCGAGTTAGCGAATGGGCTTCAATATGAACCCTTGGATGCTCTTCACTCATGTCCCAAAAGGTGACAAAAGCTGTGCAGTGATATAAATATATTTGCCGAGTATTGTGATATCAACCAAAAATATCAATGCTTAACATTTTCAATTTTTAAATAATTTTACATCTGAAAAAAGAAAAACCAAAATTAATTCGAAATCCGAAAAAAATGTGTCTTAGGTCGGAAAAAATTATAAAATTAAAAAAAATTAAAAATTGGTGTGATAACTTTAACTCCCAATTGAAAAAGTTTTAAGGAAATTTAAAACAAAATTAAAAAAGATATGTTAATGGAAGCTTTTCCTTCTAAAATGGCAGCCGATGTCAAAAAGTAATAAAAAATTGAAAATATCACTTTCGAAGATTCAGAACTTTGCAAAATCTTTTTGAGTCCTGTAAACCAAAAATTTTTTTGGAAAGCTCATACAATTCGTTAAAAGTTTTTCAGAAAAAATTTATCTCTATAACATTAGAGTGACTCAAGAAATTTTTGTCAAAGAATCATTTTTTCCCCTCTCAGTCCTCAAGGGTACGGTTGCAAATTTTTGTTAGTCTAAGCCTTCTATCACACCTTGCAGAAGCTTCATAACCTCATCTTTATATTTGTTGCACGATTTTTGATAAGTCAAGAAAATTATAAAATCTTATGAATTCAAATTGCCGCATCTTACAACACTAAATATCATGCTGCGACTCCTTGATGCGTTCTTACAAGAACTCACTGTGAAGTAAATCGTTTAAAATTCCAACTATTTGTGATGTCAAGTTGTGTCTCCTGTATATTTTTCCATCTCTTTCCCGCGCTGCAAAACAAAACTGCAGTGAAGTGCATTAAAGCTATTGCTGCAGGCAACGCTGGTGCACTACTCCTGCAGCACTTGCTGCATCCGTATATCTTTACATTCTTAAAAGTGCCGCACAGCAAGTGTTTGTCTATGGCTTGTTTTTTCTGTTGTTCCCACAGCTGCCTGCCGCTGTTGCTACTCTGCTCGCTGAAGGGTCTGTTAACATTTTCATTGTGGTTCTTAGGTACCTACAGCTTGGAATATTTGGCTTTTGTCTTCTTGAAGGGTTTGAAATTTAAAATGAGTATGAGTTTTGTAGCACACACACATTCACACCAATAGATGTTTTACGTGTACTCGTATGTGCACAATAGGATTTTATATTTTATAGGGAAATGCAAAGTTTTATGTTGGAGAATTTTATATTAATGTTTTTACCAAAATAAAGCAGCATTAAATTAAAAAACATTTGCATTGTTCAATCTGGGAATAAGCTCAAATTAAACTTTTCATTTAAAACTAAAATTTTACAGTTTTATCAACTTGTTCTGCAACTGATAGCTGAGTACGAATTTCTATGAATTTGTAGATTAAAAATATTTATTTTAAATTTACATAGCTATGTATCGACTCAGTCTGATGCTCTACCGCAAAGAGGAATAAAATACTTTTCCCTGAAATTTATTCAGCCCCCCAGGGTATAAACCAAAAAATGAGTATACAAATTTTCCAATTATAATTTATGTTACAAAACAAATGAATTCGTTGAAACTTATGCCATTGAATTCAGCAGAACAGACATTGAAAATTGAAACAAAAAATATTTGAATAAATCGAGACAACAAAAAAAAAAAAAAAAAAGAAAACATAAAACTTGTCAACACCAGTAAATAAATATTTGCAATTAAATGCTTCATCAATGAATTCTGAAAACAAATTTTCAATTGTGTAGGTACAACGATAGAAAAAGTTATAACCCTTAGGTGAAATTGCTATGGCAACACCCAACGATTGGCAGGGTAATGCTGCAAAAAAGAAAAAAAAAAAGAGAAAAAAAAATTATAAAAAGTTTCTTACCATCCCACCTTTGTCGAGCTAACTATTAATTAAAACGTTGACGCAGCATTACTTTCTTTTTTCACTGGAAAACCAAATAAAAATGTTATTCAACATTTGTTTGAAAACAGCTTTTACATTAAAAATGTTAATTATTTTTCCGAGAAATTAATTCATTATAAGTTATTACATATAAAACATTTTGTTACGTTTAATTAATGTTAATAAAATTAAAAGTAATTTTATTTTAAAAGAAAACTTATTTTGTTAAGTACAATCAACAGGTTTTATTTTCAAAACTTAAAAAAAAAATAACAATTTATCATAATATTTGCAAAACTTTTTAGTGCAGTCAAATTAGGTAAAAACAGGTATTCATTTCTAATTTTGTTTAACATACACCGATTTTGATCCGACAGGGCTCATTTTGTTCGTAATAAAATTTTGAATAAAATCAACACATTAGTTTTTTCCGGCCTTTCCCCGAAATTTCTTTAGTCCCCCGTGAACCCTCAAAATCGGATAAATTCAATAAAACTGTTCTAAAATGCTTAAAAATGGAAAGTTATGCTATTCGCGGGATTCTCTAGATTGCTGAATCCAAATATGATGTTGGAAAATGAAAAAACTCAAAATGGCGCCCGGAAAACTACGTATATACCCATTTTAAGCACCAAAAATGGGAAAAAATCGTTACATGGGGTTTTAGCCTTGAAGTCTTGTTACATTGAATGAATTTATACGGTCGGTGTGGATATTGTTTTTTATAAAGTAAAGTTTACCAAGAATTTTTTTGTGTTTTTTATTTGTTTGTTATTTAAGCAATAACTATAAAAAGTTAATACAACACAAAATTAAAAATATTTGTAACATTTTGCAAACCATTTTTTCTAAACTAATTTGAGGCCGCTGAATACGAAAAACCCAATTATTTTGTTTTCCTTGCGGCCGTTCCCGAGTTATTCGTTAATTTATATTTTCGAGGTTATAGCTTCATATACATCAATATATTTCTATGACGCCAAGTTCGATCAATTTTATTTTTCCACGTTGA
>OX638370.1:121643691-121687712 GCA_951812925.1 Calliopum simillimum | reverse complement strand
GCCATTAATCATTCTTTGTCAACGTGGAAAAATAAAATTGATCGGACTTGGCGTCATAGAAATATATGAACCTATAACCTCGAAAATATAAATTAACGAATAACTCGGGAACGGCCGCAAGGAAAAAAAAAATAATTGGGTTTTTCGTGTTCAGCGACCTCAAATTAGTTAAGAAAAAATGGTTTGCAGAATGTTACAAATATTTTTAATTTTGAGTTGTATTAACTTTTTATAGTTATTGCTTAAATAATAAACAAATGAAAAACACAAAAAAATTTTTGCTAAACTTTACTTTTTATAGTATAAAAAACAATATTCCACACCGACCGTATAAATTCATTCGATGTAACAAGACTTCTAGGCTAAAACCCCCTGTAACGATTTTTTCCCATTTTTGGTGCTTAAAATGGGTATGTACGCAGTTTTCCGGGCGCCATTTTGAGTTTTTTTATTTTCCAACACATATTTGGATTCGGCAATCTAGGGAACCCCGTGAATAGCATAAACATCCATTTTTAAGCATTTTAGAACAGTTTTATTGAATTTATCCGATTCTGAGGGTTCACGGGGGACTGAAGAAATTTCGGGGAAAGGCCGGAAAAAACTAATGTATTGGTTTTATTCAAAATTTTATTACGAACAAAATGAGCCCTGTCGGATCAAAATCGGTGCATGTTCAACAAAATTAGAAATGAATATCTGTTTTTACCTAATTTGCCTGCACTAAAATTTTACCTAAAGAATTTCTGTAAATCAAATAAATTAAATGACACAACGAAACAAAACATTAAAAAAAATAAAATATTATTGCAAAAGAAATTTATTAAAATCTTATTTACAGCGAAATATTGACGACTCTACAAATGCTATATTACTCAACGATTCCAAACGATTTGCTGCCCATCGCGCTGTTGATGAATGGACACATTCCAACACTGGAACGTCTAGCGGAGCGGGTGCAAAGTGAAGGATTGTAAGTCGTTTGCGTTCCAACAAGTTTTCAAGCGCAGCAACTTATCGAAGAACACCACCGACCATTGGTTGACTTAGATGCGGTAATTCTGTTTCAGATGTAGCCATTGACGGTGTCGACAAAGACTATGGATCTAATGAAAGATGGTGGTGGTTGCTTGCTACAAAATAGCGGCTTCATGAACAGTATAAAAAGGGCATACCAATTCAGGTTGTCCCAATGGCTTATGCCCAACTAAGTTCTCCCGCAAAGGTTTGGTGGGAAGTAGCAGTTGCGAATTGGATTCATGTTTAAGAGATAATGGACATTTTATTTTGTATTGGGTTTTGTTATAAATAAATAAAATTCTATTGGTCAAAACAATTTGTTGCGAGTTTATTTGCTAAAACTAGAAATATTTTTAAAACAAAATTATTTCGTTATTTTGTTTTTGTTTACTTATTTTTGTTTATTGTTTTTTTGTTTTTGACAGTTAAAACATTAACCAAATTTTTGACCAAATCTTGTTCCAGTAAATTTTGTAGTTAAATCTCTTGCTGAGAGCAATTTTGCTATTACTCTCCCAAATTATTTAACTAAAGATTTAACCAAAAATTTAACTAAAAAACTTCTGGAACGGAGCTAGTATATTGTACATGAAAGTACGACATAGCTCCATTACTTTTGCACACCCAAATAATTAACCTTGAATTTGTTATCGGTCACTGGTGCAAAGTTTAACTGGAAAATTTTAACTTAATTACAGCGGAAACGGCGCTGCTGCTGTAGAAACTTGACAAAAAGTGCATTAGATTGTTTAGGGTTGATGCAAAGGTGCTGGTGATGGTGATGATTGAAAGATTCTCCACTAAGGAAATTGTGCCAAGAAAATATCGATATTCTTTTTAATATCTGGACAACGATCCCAGTGCAGTTAACTATCTGATTGGATCCTTTAAGTCGATGTTTTTTATTCATAGCTATTTTATGTGGTACAACTCGCATATTTTCGTCTGAAATTTTTAAACTTCAAATGTGACCTGGTCTATAAAAAAGAGGGCTCGTGTACCAAAAAAGGTAAAATAAAAAAAAAACTAAAACTCACAATCGATTATTTTCGGTGAAAAGTTTTAAATGGTAGGTACAGAACAAACAGACAAGCATTCCCGGGGACTATAGATTCTATCATAGTGATTGAATTTTTGTGATAAAACTCATAATCAGGGTTATACTTGAAAGATTTCGAGCATACAAATTGTGGCATCTCTAACACTCAACGTTGGCGCTACATACATACACATTAATATAGTATACATATATGTATATACTTAGGAGCAAAGTTTTGTTGCATATTTTGTCAACGTGCACAACAAACTTTTGTGAAGCACCTTTTAATGTGCCTTACGTTGTAGTTGAGTTGCTGCTACCATTATAGTTGTTGCTGTTGCCGTAGCTTTTATTTTATTTTTGCTTTTTTACTAAATATTCGTTTTTGTTTTATTGGCTGGCTCAAGTTGCCAGATAACAAAAGAAACATTTTTTTTTTACAAAATTCTTGATTTTGAGTGAATTATACACGGTTCCCCGGAACATACGAAATATCATATGAGAGTCCACAGGGAAGTTATAGTCATTTGTATTTAATTCTTCTAGAAAACTTCAGTTACTTGGCAACCCTAGAAGCTGGCACTTATCAACAAGCATGAAGGTTGTTGCCAGCGCTTAAGCTGCTGCTGCTGAAATTGCAGTACAAAACTTTGTTGCTACGATATGACTTTTCTATGACTTTTAAAGGTAGCTTTTATACGACTTGTACACTAAGCAAGTTTGTGTGTGTTTCTGTGTGTGGGTGAAAAAATATATATGTTAATGCAAATGTGAGTTTTAATTTTAAGCTTCTGCAAAATGTTGTACTTTCAAATGTCTCTTTGTCTGCTCCCCACTTCAATCTTCGTCTTAATCTGCTACTGCTGACAATTCAAATGTATTTACTGTTATTCCTAATTGCTGCAATGTCCTTTAGTCCTCTTTTATAATTGTTAGATAAAAACAATTAAAACTCACAAAAACAACAATTAAACTGCAATATCAACATTATCAGCAAAAAAAGAAAGAGAAAAGGTGTTGCATCAACACATACGGCAACAGAATGAAAACCACATTTTCTGTGAAATCCTTTTAAGTCTAATTGTTGGCAACACTAACGTGCATTGGCAACACTAATAGCAGCACACAACATGTTGTCTTCATGTTGTCGTCGTGCACTGTTACATTTCCGATTTTACGTTGTGTAGGTGCAACTGTTAAAAATTTACTTCCTGTTGCTGCTAATTGCTGTTATTACGTTTGCCAACAGCAGTGGCTTTAGCATTTGCAACATTTGTTGAGGGTTTTAGATGCAGCATTTGAAACACTTTGCTTAAACGCATGAAATGTACACAAACACACATACACACACATATTAAGAAAAAACAAATCCTGCTTGTAACCGAAGGAAATTATAGTTTAAAAACTGTCGCATTTTTTTCGAAAATAGAAATGTATTTTCGTTATGTTCAGGGAAGAATGTAATGTTAATGTAATGTTAATGTAATGTTAATGTAATGTTAATGTAATGTTAATGTAATGTTAATGTAATGTTAATTTAATGTTAATGTAATGTTAATGTAATGTTAATGTAATGTTAATGTAATGTTAATGTAATGTTAATGTAATGTTAATGTAATGTTAATGTAAAGTTAATGTAATGTTAATGTAATGTTAATGTAATGTTAATGTAATGTTAATGTAATGTTAATGTAATGTTAATGTAATGTTAATGTAATGTTAATGTAATATTAATGTAATGTTAATGTAATGTTAATGTAATGTTAATGTAATGTTAATGTAATGTTAATGTAATGTTAATGTAATGTTAATGTAATGTTAATGTAATGTTAATGTAATGTTAATGTAATGTTAATGTAATTTTAATGTAATGTTAATGTAATGTTAATGTAATGTTAATGTAATGTTAATGTAATGTTAATGTAATGTTAATGTAATGTTAATGTAATGTTAATGTAATGTTAATGTAATGTTAATGTAATGTTAATGTAATGTTAATGTAATGTTAATGTAATGTTAATGTAATGTTAATGTAATGTTAATGTAATGTTAATGTAATGTTAATGTAATGTTAATGTAATGTTAATGTAATGTTAATGTAATGTTAATGTAATGTTAATGTAATGTTAATGTAATGTTAATGTAATGTTAATGTAATGTTAATGTAATGTTAATGTAATGTTAATGTAATGTTAATGTAATGTTAATTTAATGTTAATGTAATGTTAATGTAATGTTAATGTAATGTTAATGTAATGTTAATGTAATGTTAATGTAATGTTAATGTAATGTTAATGTAATGTTAATGTAATGTTAATGTAATGTTAATGTAATGTTAATGTAATGTTAATGTAATGTTAATGTAATGTTAATGTAATGTTAATGTAATGTTAATGTAATGTTAATGTAATGTTAATGTAATGTTAATGTAATGTTAATGTAATGTTAATGTAATGTTAATGTAATGTTAATGTAATGTTAATGTAATGTTAATGTAATGTTAATGTAATGTTAATGTAATGTTAATGTAATGTTAATGTAATGTTAATGTAATGTTAATGTAATGTTAATGTAATGTTAATGTAATGTTAATGTAATGTTAATGTAATGTTAATGTAATGTTAATGTAATGTTAATGTAATGTTAATGTAATGTTAATGTAATGTTAATGTAATGTTAATGTAATGTTAATGTAATGTTAATGTAATGTTAATGTAATGTTAATGTAATGTTAATGTAATGTTAATGTAATGTTAATGTAATGTTAATGTAGGGTAGAAGGGGGAGGTTTCGACACGTGCGAGGCTTCATCAGTGCCAAATTTTGCGATTTCTATTCACACTTACTCCCGCGTGTAAACCAAAAAGTCTTACTCCCAATGGTACGCAGCTTTCATAAAAATTTCTCTGCGCAATTCGGCTAGGGTGCGTAGTTAGTCGTGATTTTGTAGTTTTATAGCAAGTTGATGTAATATACATGCATACTCGGTTAATAAACCATAAAATTTCCGTTTTTTTTAGCAGATACTTAAATATATCATTACTGTTAATACTACATTTAAAGTTTGCAAAATAAATAAAAGATAACTGCGAAATTTTTTAAATTTGGAAACAAGTGGATAAGGGAGGATTCGTCAAGTGTAAATGGGAGGATTCGACAACTGAAATTTATACATATGATTCAATTATTTTCCATGAATCGGTTTTTTCACAAGATATGGATGTACAAATGAATATCGAATCTGCCTGAATCATGTCTCGAACTCGTTCAAGGCTCTGACCATCCTGGTTCGAATGATTTGCTGGATATGGCCCCGATTGAAGACGACATCCCTGATTTTCGTTCTCCCATTGTATCACCGGAAGCAATTCGTCTTTTACCATCTACATACAAAACGTTGAAGGTTTCAAAAAATCAAGGGAATCAAGAATTTATGTGACTGACGAAGCCTCCCCAAAAGTGGGAGGTTTCGTCATTTATTTTAACTTTGGTTTATTGGTCACATTGATTTTTTTTTAATTTATAAAAGAAGCACACATATTAATGCATAGTCTATGTGTATTCAAAGTAACATGCACAATTGCATTTGGAAGATATAAGGACTTTTTTGTTAGGGTGTCGAAACCTCCCCCTTCTTCCATACTTTAAAAATTTTATTTGCTATTTTTTCGGCAGCTTTAACTTATTCAACGATCACGAAAGGCTATTTTTTGTTAGTATTTCTTTACGCTCAAATTTCATAACATCCATTGTGTAAGAATAAAGAGGCTTTTTCCTTAATGCAAATGCTTTAAGCCTTTGAACCCAAAAGTAAAGTAAGCATTTTCCAGCATTAAAACTCTTTTAAATATTCATATGCCATAAGCGAATAAAGAGCTCTGAACTTGTGAAGATGCATTTAAAATGCATGCTGCACCGTTTCATTATACCAAACTCTCAGAAGCAGTTCATGCGAGTTTCTTTTATTCCCATCAACAAAAATGATATCTTTAAAACTCTTGAATGCGCGAAGTGGCTCCAACGTTTTCATGTGCAGTTAAGTAGTAAGCGTACGAGCGAGTTAGCGAATGGGCTTCAATATGAACCCTTGGATGCTTTTCACTCATGTCCCAAAAGGTGACAAAAGCTGTGCAGTGATATATGTAAATATATTTGCCGAGTATTGTGATATCAACCAAAAATATCAATGCTTAACATTTTCAATTTTTAAATAATTTTACATCTGAAAAAAGAAAAACCAAAATTAATTCGAAAACGCCGAAAAAAATGTGTCTTAGGTCGAAAAAAATTATAAAATTAAAAAAAATTAAAAATTGGTGTGATAACTTTAACTCCCAATTGAAAAAGTTTTAAGGAAATTTAAAAAAAAATTAAAAAAGATATGTTAATGGGAGTTTTTTCTTCTAAAATGGCCGCCGATGTCAAAAGGTAATAAAAAATTGAAAATATCACTTTCGAAGGTTCAGAACTTTGCAAAATCTATTTGAGTCCTGTAAACCAAAAATTTTTTTGGAAAGCTCATACAATTCGTTAAAAGTTTTTCAGAAAAAATTTATCTCTATAACATTAGAGTGACTTAAGAAATTTTTGTCAAAGAATCTTTTTTTCCCCTCTCAGTCCTCAAGGGTACGGTTGCAAATTTTTGTTAGTCTAAGCCTTCTCTCACACCTTGCAGAAGCTTCATAACCTCATCTTTATATTTGTTGCACGATTTTTGATAAGTCAAGAAAATTATAAAATCTTATGAATTCAAATTGCCGCATCTTACAACACTAAATATCATGCTGCGACTCCTTGATGCGTTCTTACAAGAACTCACTGTGAAGTAAATCGTTTAAAATTCCAACTATTTGTGATGTCAAGTTGTGTCTTCTTCTCTTTCCCGCGCTGCAAAACAAAACTGCAGTGAAGTGCATTAAAGCTATTGCTGCAGGCAACGCTGGTGCACTACTCCTGCAGCACTTGCTGCATCCGTATATCTTTACATTCTTAAAAGTGCCGCACAGCAAGTGTTTATCTATGGCTTGTTTTTTCTGTTGTTCCCACAGCTGCCTGCCGCTGTTGCTACTCTGCTCGCTGAAGGGTCTGTTAACATTTTCATTGTGGTTTTTAGGTACCTACAGCTTGGAATATTTGGCTTTTGTCTTCTTGAAGGGTTTGAAATTTAAAATGAGTATGAGTTTTGTAGCACACACACATTCACACCAATAGATGTTTAACGTGTACTCGTATGTGCACAATAGGATTTTATATTTTATAGGGTAATGTAAAGTTTTATGTTGGAGAATTTTATATTAATGTTTTTACCAAAATAAAGCAGCATTAAATTAAAAAACATTTGCATTGTTCAATCTGGGAATAAGCTCAAATTAAACTTTTCATTTAAAACTAAAATTTTAAAGTTTTATCAACTTGTTCTGCAACTGATAGCTGAGTACGAATTTTTATAAATTTGTAGATTAAAAATATTTATTTTAAATTTACATAGCTATGTATCGACTCAGTCTGATGCTATACCGCAAAGAGGAATAAAATACTTTTCCCTGAAATTTATTCAGCCCCCCAGGGTATAAACCAAAAAATGAGTATACAAATTTTCCAATTATAATTTATGTTACAAAACAAATGAATTCGTTGAAACTTATGCCATTGAATTCAGCAGAACAGACATTGAAAATTGAAACAAAAAATATTTGAATAAATCGAGACAACAAAAAAAAAAAAAAGAAAACATAAAACTTGTCAACACCAGTAAATAAATATTTGCAATTAAATGCTTCATCAACGAATTCTGAAAACAAATTTTCAATTGTGTAGGTACAACGATAGAAAAAGTTATAACCCTTAGGTGAAATTGCTATGGCAACACCCAACGATTGGCAGGGTAATGCTGCAAAAAAGAAAAAAAAAAAGAGAAAAAAAAATTATAAAAAGTTTCTTACCATCCCACCTTTGTCGAGCTAACTATTAATTAAAACGTTGACGCAGCATTACTTTCTTTTTTCACTGGAAAACCAAATAAAAATGTTATTCAACATTTGTTTGAAAACAGCTTTTACATTAAAAATGTTAATTATTTTTCCGAGAAATTAATTCATTATAAGTTATTACATATAAAACATTTTGTTACGTTTAATTAATGTTAATAAAATTAAAAGTAATTTTATTTTAAAAGAAAACTTATTTTGTTAAGTACAATCAACAGGTTTTATTTTCAAAACTTAAAAAAAAAATAACAATTTATCATAATATTTGCAAAACTTTTTAGTGCAGGCAAATTAGGTAAAAACAGGTATTCATTTCTAATTTTGTTTAACATACACCGATTTTGATCCGACAGGGCTCATTTTGTTCGTAATAAAATTTTGAATAAAACCAACACATTAGTTTTTTCCGGCCTTTCCCCGAAATTTCTTTAGTCCCCCGTGAACCCTCAAAATCGGATAAATTCAATAAAACTGTTCTAAAATGCTTAAAAATGGAAAGTTATGCTATTCGCGGGATTCTCTAGATTGCTGAATCCAAATATGATGTTGGAAAATGAAAAAACTCAAAATGGCGCCCGGAAAACTACGTATATACCCATTTTAAGCACCAAAAATGGGAAAAAATCGTTACATGGGGTTTTAGCCTTGAAGTCTTGTTACATTGAATGAATTTATACGGTCGGTGTGGATATTGTTTTTTATAAAGTAAAGTTTACCAAGAATTTTTTTGTGTTTTTTATTTGTTTGTTATTTAAGCAATTACTATAAAAAGTTAATACAACACAAAATTAAAAATATTTGTAACATTTTGCAAACCATTTTTTCTAAACTAATTTGAGGCCGCTGAATACGAAAAACCCAATTATTTTGTTTTTCTTGCGGCCGTTCCCGAGTTATTCGTTAATTTATATTTTCGAGGTTATAGCTTCATATACATCAATATATTTCTATGACGCCAAGTTCGATCAATTTTATTTTTCCACGTTGATAAAGAGTGATTAATGGCGCTTCTAACAAGTATACCAATAATTATGCTTCGAACAAAATTGACTGAGTTATAGCAGAAAGAATTTTAAAATTTCACAAATTTTTGAAATTTTTCACATCAACTTCAAATGAAACATTTGGTTTTTGGCATATAAGTTTTTTAAATACTTGTTTTTTAGTAATTTTATTAAATGGCGCATATAATTGCAAACATTTTAAGCCTATGTTGAGCAAAATCGAATGAAATTTCCAAAAGATATTAGGGTTTTAGTGCAATAGGGAAATTTCGATTTCTTTCAAAAATTAATATTTTTGATACAATCCGCAATGTTCTTCTACAGAGAATGATTAGAAGTTACTTAAAACATATTTAAAGTGTTCAATAAGTGTAGGGTGTCCTATCTGGAGGCTGAAAAATTGGATCTGTTGACTCAGGCCGAACATTTCGAAAATTCTCACACCTTCCTTATTGCACTAAAACCATAATATCATTTGGAATCATTCAATTTTGCTCAACATAGGCTTAAAATGTTTGCAATTATATTAAAATTACTAAAAAACAAGTATTAAAAAAAATTATATGCCAAAAACCAAATGTTTCATTCATTTGATGTGAAAAATTTCAAAAATTTGTGATATTTTAAAATTCTTTCTGCTATAACTCAGTCAATTTTGTTCGAAGCATAATCATTGGTATACTTGTTAGAAGCGCCATTAATCACTCTTTGTCAACGTGGAAAAATAAAATTGATCAAACTTGGCGTCATAGAAATATATTGATGTATATGAAGCTATAACCTCGAAAATATAAATTAACGAATAACTCGGGAACGGCCGCAAGGAAAACAAAATAATTGGGTTTTTCGTTTTCAGCGGCCTCAAATTAGTTTAGAAAAAATGGTTTGCAAAATGTTACAAATATTTTTAATTTTGTGTTGTATTAACTTTTTATAGTTATTGCTTAAATAACAAACAAATCAAAAACACAAAAAAATTTTTGGTAAACTTTACTTTATAAAAAACAATATCCACACCGACCGTATAAATTCATCCAATGTAACAAGACTTCCAGGCTAAAACCCCCTGTAACGATTTTTTCCATTTTTGGTGCTTAAAATGGGTATGTAGGGGAGGGGGGGGGCTAGTGTGGACTGGGGACTAGTGTGGACAAGTTCAAATTCTCGCGCCGTTTTGAATTTTTTGTTTCTGTTTTATATTTTTCAAGTTGGTATTTGCACTATGCATCACCAAAAAAAAATTCATTTGTTGACAGTTCAGCTTTCCATGATAACGTGACCGAACGTGTTTTAAGCAGCAAAAAGTATTTTTTTTGTTGCTTCGTAATTTCAGTGTTACTTTTAAACTGATTATTCTTTTGCTGTAGTGTTAATAGATAATACAACTTAAAATAGTGTTTATTTAAACCATTGAAATTATTTTTGAAGAACTTTGCCGTAAGATTAAAAAAAAAATATTTTTGTTTAAAAAGACATGAAGGGGCTAGTCTGGACAACTGAAATGGGGCTAGTGTGTACATGTCCGCAGCAGCTGAAATGACTCCAGAAATCGTCAGACCATTTCTAAAAGCCGTTCCAAGAAAGTACGTTACTAAAAAAAAAGGCAGATTCACGTATCCCGATTTACCGGATACCAGCGAAATTTACCGAAATGAAATAGTGGCAAAGCTGCCACAACCACAACAACTGTCGGAAACATCGCGATCAGCAAGTTATATGAAGTTTGAAACAACATGGACAAAAAGTATTTTATATAGGCCAAATTGTCACGATCCACGGTTCTCAAGATTTCGACATTACGTTTCTAAAAAGAAAGAACGATAGATTCACGAATCCCGATATACCGGATACCAGCCAAATTCACCGAAATGAAAACGTGGCAAAGCTGCCACAAGCACAACAACAATTTCTCCATATACAACATGGGATAGCAGTTAATTTTTTATTTGTATTATTATTTGTATTACATCATTATTTTCTTGAATAAACATGTATCTGAACTCTTTCTTAATGTTTTTGTATGAATTATTAAGTTTCTTATGGTGTCCACATTAGCCCCCAAATGTAAGCTCTTTTTAAAACAATTTAATAGTGCATTTATGAAAATAAAAATTCATAACTATTGATGCAATTATGAAGGCAAGAGGTATAAGTAATTGCTAAAAATTACTTAATTACAAAAATGATATATTTACATACATAATTTTGTAATTATATAAAAATTGTCCACACTAGCCCCCCCCTCCCCTACGCAGTTTTCCGGGCGCCATTTTGAGTTTTTTCATTTTCCAACATCATATTTGGATTCAGCAATCTAGAGAACCCCGTGAATAGCATAACTTTCCATTTTTAAGCATTTTAGAACAGTTTTATTGAACTTATCCGATTTTGAGGGTTCACGGGCGACTAAAGAAATTTTGGGGAAAGGCCGGAAAAAACTAATGTGTTGGTTTTGTTAAAAATTTTATTACGAACAAAATGAGCCCTGTCAAAATCGGTGCATGTTCAACAAAATTAGAAATGAATACCTAATTTGCCTGCACTATTTTGAAATTTAGTATTTCCTATTTAATCATGTCCAACATGTCGTATGAGTAACATCATAAATAAAATTTTAGGGGAACTTCGGGTATTGTGGTACACCTATTTGTTTTTTTGTAGTATGTATTGTAGGGCTGTGGTATACTATAAAATATGCTGATCATTGAAGAGAAAATGTATGCAATTGTAAAAGAAGAAATTATAGGGACATACATCAGATAAAGGAATTATTGAAGCGCTTTTTTAAATATAACATGTAACAATACTGTTACACTGTATGGTGAAAAAAAAATTAAGTGTGTCGATGGTGTGAATTTTGCTTACTACTATATTTTCATCTGTCAAATGATATATCTTTTATTCCCTCATACAGTAAAATATAAATAAGCAATCAATTATAATTCCATTCACCAATCTAATTACTTATGTTATCTATTTATAATTCCCAAATGGCAAATGGTATCAATTTATCTATTTGGCATAAAAATAAAGAATCCATTAAACCTTTTATTCCGCCATTTTATATATGTTACATATATCAACTTATTATTTATTATTGTACATGGAGAACATTAACAAAATAACATGAAAAAGCATCGAAATGCTGTAATACAAAAAAACTCACAGGTGAAAATATTATCGATTGACATAGAACCAAAGATAAAAAAATATAAAAAAGAGCAGCAGATATCATTTGAGTTATGGGTAAAAAGAGTATAATTCAGACAAAGGAGCAACCAAAAAAAAAAACAAAAATATGAAAAAGCATTGAACATTTGGGCCACAAATAAAGACACGCACAAAAAGGGCGATTATAACGGCTTTTATTGTTGAATATTTTATTATGGCTGCCAGCGTTGCCATTTACGCGAAACAATGGTTGCCAAATAGGGTGACAGCAGGCATGCGGAAAGTAAGCCAGTGTACAGTGTAGCAAAAATGTTCAAATTGATGCAAACATATAAATTTATTTGGCTAAATAATACTGAGCTGAACTCAAATATGGAGAAAAACAATAGCTTTACTACACTCCGTGTACTAGATTCTTTACATTGGCAAATATATACTAATTTTATGAACTTTAGTCAATGTTTTGCAAGGATCGAAAATTCCATGCATTTTCCAACTTAGAATATTATGACAATTAGGAGAAGAGAAAAAACTACTGAACATGGCTATGGTGACATATGTTTCGGTTACCGCCACGTAACCATCATCAGACCAATTTATGTTTTATTTAATTTATTTTAAATTAAATGAAATAACAATTGAAAAATTTTTGAACTTTTTGTCTGAGGCCTAATTGTCATAATATTCTAAGTTGGAAAATGCATGGAATTTTCGATCCTTGCAAAACATTGACTAAAGTTCATAAAATTAGTATAATTTTCATATAGTCAACATAAACCATTTTAAATTGGCAAATATATCGAAAATTTAGGAAAAAGTAGAAAATGTTGCAGCAGTCGAAAAATATTGAAAAGATCAAAAAATTTCCCGTTAAACAAATGTCCAAAAATTTTTGGATTTTTGGGTGTTTTTTTCAGATGTGTTATTAAGTCGTTTTTATTTTTGGATGTTTTTGTTGGATTTTTTATTTTTGGATGTTTTTTTGAATGTTTTTATCGTCGATGTTTTTTTTTTTTTTTGATGTTTTTACTGTGAACGTTTTTATTTTTGGATGTTTTTATTTTTTGATGTTTTTTTGTGGATGTTTTTATTTTTGGATACTTTTATTTTTGGGTGTTTTTATTGTGGATGTTTTTATTTTTGGATGTTATTTTTAATGATTTTATTTTTGGAAGTTTTTTTTTCTGTTTTGGATGTTTTTATTTTTGAATGTATTTTTTTGGATGTTTTTACTTTTGGATGCTTTTTGTTGGATGTTTTTATTATTGGATGTTTTTCATTGAATATAGAAAATGTTGCAGCAGCCGAAACATTTTGATAAATTCCAAAATTTTCGCAAAATATGAGAAAGTTGCAAAAGTCGAAAACTTTTGATGGATTCGAAAATTATGGAAAATGAAGAGAAATCTTGCAAGAGTCAAAAAATTTTGAAAAAGTCAAAGAATTTTGATGGATTCGAAAATATTGGAAAAAGTAGAGAAAAGTTGCAAAAGTCGAAAAATATTGATGGAACAGAAAATATTGAGAAAAAGTAGAGACATGTTGCAAAAGTCGAAAAATATTGAAAAAGTCGAAAAATTTTTATGGATTAAAAAATTTTGGAAAAAAATTTAAAATGTTGCAAAAATCGAAAAATTTTGAAAAAGTCAAAGAATTTTGATGGATTCAAAAATATTGGAAAAAGTAGAGAAAGTTGCAGAAGTCGAAGTGCAAGAAGAAATTTTTTGTTTTAGTGAACCTAATATGTATAGTCTTTTTGAGTATGCAGTATTTCTCTACAGCTTTCCTCCTTAAAGCGAAGCTGCTAATTTTCGGAAGATATGCCACTATATCGTCGGATTAAAACTACAACTCGGCATCTACATTTTTGATGTTTTAGGAGAAAACCTTTTTTTTGTTGATACTCAATTTTCGTGTGGGATTTTAAAGTTTTATATTTTTGCTTTTTTGCAAAAAATAAACACGCAGTAAAGAGCATGCCAGCATCAACGAGAAAATTCTACTGGGTGCTGGAAAATGGCCATGTAGAATATAGTTTCAGTTTCTTTTTGACTGTCACACAGTAAGCGAATGCAAATTCAACAATTTTTGCATTCTACATATTCCACAGTAAATTGTCTGTTTATGACGACAAAACACCATTTGCCAGACGTTACGGAATCTTCTAGGAATTTTTGGATAAACCCAATTGAGTTTCGACTGCCGGTTGTACGCACCGCAATAAACGGAATTAAATTCATGAAATTTTGTGAATGAATGATCAATAAAAATATGCACGTGCAATAAAATTTAATGATTTCAAAAATTTGCACAATAAAACATTAGATAATGTGAAAAATATGAAAATTTTCAACATCTGGGCATAATTTTGATTGTCAATAAATGCAAAATAAACAGAAACAATTTAGGAATCACAAATTCCCATAATTCCATTGCTTAATGTTCATTTGACTGTAACTATGCCAGCAAAGCTTAGAAGCTACGTGAGGTCGCATTAAAGTCTTCAAAATGTAGAAGAAAAAACTTTCACACATTGCAACCTTTAATGAGACATAATTTTGACTCCTACAAAATATTTTTAATTATTTTAATTGAAGATCTTACGGGGACTTATCACACCTTAGCTTGATTTGTTTCATACGTAATGCTGCCTGCATTAAAGTGTAGTGAAAGGTTTTCTTCTCCAACTTCAATGTCTTCTGCTGTAATGCTTCAACACCTCACTAATTTATGCTCACGACAAGGTACTCGTGAAACTTATGGCACTTAATTAAAGCAGCATTATTGTTGCTTCAGTTTTTAGCCAGCTTTTAATGACTGATGTTTCATTGAGTTGCCTTACCTATAAACAATATACCACCTTAGGTTGCTGTGGCTATATCAATCCAGGTTTGTTGATAAAGTATTTAATCAGCAAATGTTAACCCTTCGAAATGTTTGAGTTGAATGTGACACATTCACAAAAATTGTGTCAAAAATGCAAGAATTTACTAATTATATACAATTTCAACATATGCTAATATTATATTATATTTAGTATATTTCATCCCTAAATAAGATTATGGGCATATGTACTTCTATTTTATAGATGTATTTTACTTCTTTAGTATACAAAAAAACAACTGCCATTTTTGACACATAATGTTGTATGTATTCTCCTTTAACTCCTAGGAGGAGCATAGGGCCAATATGAAATCTCTCCATTTGTCACGATCCCTTGCGATGACTTTGATCTCTTGCCACGATTTTCCCGATTCTTGGATTTCCTTTTCCAACGACCTTTTCCAGTTGGTTTTGGGTCTACCACGTCCTCTACTGCCTTGTGGATTCCACTCAAGGGCCTGACGACAAACTTCGCTGTGTGGTTTCCGGTTACTTAAGGTTAATTACTTTCCAATCATATTGTAAGATGAAGAGTTCTGTATATATGGCACATGTTTCCATATACTTACGTCACGTTTCCAACCTTAACGTTCATCAACATCTCATTTCTTTTGTAGTCACGCTTGCTGAATGTCGCGACGACGCCCTTTTCGAACTTACTAAAGGTGTAAAACTTTAATTAATTAGTATACCTGCCAACAACAGCAAAATTACTAGGAAATATTGATTATTTTGCTATTTTGTAGTATAAAGAAATACAAGGAAGCTGTATAAGGATGACACCTTTAGCAAACTTAATGTAGGTGGATGTGTACATTAGATAGGGTCGAAATTTAGATTCATCCCGACACCACCTCAGAAGTTAGAAGAACTCTTAAAAACGATATCTGCACCATTTTTTTTTTATTCCGAGAAAAACCAATGGAGCACTTTTGATTCTACTGAAGCCCCATTTTGGCTAAAAAAACATATTTTTTGGTCATTACTTTTTTTTTCAGTACAAAATGAATACCCAAGGGTGCTTTTCATATAAAGACTATATTCTTATAAAAATTTTGGCGTTTAAAAATTATAATTTTTTTTGGGGGTATAGATAATCAAGCCTTTCACTGAATCCATCGTAGATACGAATTTCGTGAGATCTACGAAAATGTTATTATTGATTTCAACAAATTACGAACGCAACTTCGAAATTCACGGAGTTTGAAGTACTTCTTATATAAAATTATAAAATTTCTTCGGTAGTCATATCTATCTAGCCTTCGAAAATTAAAAACAAATTTGTGTTTCGGATGGAGTACGAATTTTAAATTTACGTCGTAGTGATTCGAATTCAATGATAGCACTTTCGTAGATCTCACGAAATTCGTATCTACGATGGATTCAGTGATGGGCCTTATTATTACTTAGCGTGCCAAAATCGTTTTTGGAAAAACGATTTGTTTACTCAAAAGCAAGGAATCTTACGAAATAAGTGCGTACGGCAAAAAATGCTTGGAATTGTCCATGTAATAAGTGTGATTTTTTTCAGAATTTTTTGAGACATTTTATAATATTTCTAAAATTGATCAAATTGAAAGTTTTTTATTGTAAAGCTCACCTTCGTCAGTAAAATGATAGGTTTACTCAAAACCGAGGCATATTCTTTATTTCTAAAGCACCCTTGTAATGAAAAAAATGGGCTTCATTGGTTTTTCTCGGAATAAAAAAAAAAAAAAATTATACAGTTGTCGTTTTTTAAGGCGCTAGTACATACAGGGCAGCGCGTGCAGCGCGCGCATTATAGGCTTTGACAGTTGATTTAAAAACATAGCTCCTTATGGAGAGTGATACATACAGAAAAGCGAACAACGCACGCGCTGCGTTCAATGCGTAGAGTTGACCAACTTTCAACTTTTCGAACGCATCATTTGCGTTTGACATTTCGTTTCTTTTGTTTATTTATTTATAAATAATTTTCGCTGTTGAAAATATAAATTAAAAAAGAAAAAAAATAAAAATGAAGGAAAAACGTATAAGCGAAGTACAGGAGCAAGTCTGCCTGTATAAAAAAGGCCATTCTGAGTGTATTTGAACACGCATTTACGCGTTCTATGTAACGGCACAAGCATCACTCGCGTGCGTTGTGATGCGTATGATGCGCGCGCTGCACGCGCTGCCCTGTATGTACTAGCGCCTTTAGAGTCATTCTAACTTCTGAGGTGGCTTCGGGATGAATCTAAATTTCAACCCTATCTAATGTACATACGTAATGCATAGAACAATATTATACATATACAACCTTTAGTTCAAAATGTGTACAAGACTCTTCAAAGTGGACTTACCAATATACTACATCTTTTTCTGCTCAATTGAGTTTTTTGTACTTTACATTCCGTCAGTTGAACATCGTAGTGATGATTGAAATCTATCAAAAGTTTAAAGTTTATGATAAGTTTAGTAAACTTTTGAAAATCAAGTTTTTGAAAGCATCCATAGTTACCATATGCTTATGTTATCTGATATAAAACTAAAAAAACCAAAATTTCAAAATCCATCGAAAATGAAACAATCAAATACGATTAAGAATTATTTTTCTATAAAAAAAATCTTTCCAAATACCTGTGAGCCACCTTACAATGTGCAAAACTAATGGGTGAAAAAAATAAGATTTTGTTCTCAATTCAAGAAGCAAGCACGAAATGTTGCCTTATTTCTGGTATATTAAATCCTTTAAAATATAAATGCAAAAAAGAAAAAAACAAAATCAAAACTTCAGAAGCAACGCAATATTTTGTAGCCGTGCACACAACATGAGGAAACAGAAATTTGCGCTGTGCTCATACGTGGTACGCGGTGTAATTGTGTCTTTCTAACTTGCGCGACGTTTGTAGATTTCATATTCGTTGTCTCTATCATGCACTTTCGCTACCCAAGGGGAAAAGAAGTGCTTCAAAAACCCTTCTGAAGTGCATCTTTTTCACCAATAAGCGCTTCCGCTTCGTAAGAAATATTCTTTCTTTTTATCATTGCATGTCATAGGATGTAAGCGCGATTAAGCTTTCCGCAGCCTTACTGTAAAAGGCCTTTTGAAGCGCTTATTTGTAATGCTGCGGTAAGCATTTTTTCAATAAAATTAAAAAACAAACAAAAAACTGGCCGCACCAGGATTTGAATCCACGACCGTCCATGTGAAAGGTAGAAACAGATTATTTTTACTTACATTTACCAACTTTTTAGACCACTACACCAATGCCCGACGATATGAAGAGGCATTAAATTTGTATATTAAGCAAATGTTGTCCAAACAGAATTTGACATTCGAATGCACATTCAATAAAACAAAAGTAAATAAATAAGAGAAAGGAAAATAGAAAAGTGAAACAAAAGATGTGGAATGAAAAATATTTTAAAAAAAGAAATAAGGCAAAGAAAAAATAAAAAGTAAAAAAAAAATTCATCCGTTGTTCTTACTAAAGCCTTATAAAAAATCATTGTGAAAGTGCTTCTAAATTTCTATGCGACAAGCACTTTTGAAGTGCTTGGATCAGAAGCGCTAGAAATTTTTCCTCTTGGGTATGCATGTGCATCGCTCTGTCTCCCTCTCTGTTTACTTTTCCGTCTCGTTTGGTGTGTAAATTGAATTTCTTTACTTTGCGTCTTCTGAAAAATGTTGAATTCGCAGAGGACTCTTAAAGACTTCTGTTAGTCCCGTTTGTCAAAGCTTTTGCATTTGCTGCTGCTGCTCCTGCAATCATCTCTGAAACGAATTCTTGTTATATTTTGCAAATGGCAAACATTAAATACTCTTTAATAATATTTTAGTATTTACATTTTGAAAGCGAATAATTTGTAGCTTTGCCAAAGTGCATTAAGGCGGACAAATGGAAATATTTAGAGAGGTAATAGGAAAAAAGGAAATCATCTGTGAAAATATTCTTTCGAATATTTGGTCTAAAACTATGCATACAATATTATATCTATCCATATGTTAGACTGGTTCAATAATCAAAACAAAAATTTGCTTAGAATTGCTCTCCCCCGGCACCAAAATGTGCAAATAAGCACCATGTAATATTTGGTGTATTACAGAGAATATTTGATGTATCCCAAACCATTTCAAAAATCGAAAGGTCGTCCTGAATATGAAGAAACTAAAATTTAAGACGTTCAACTTTTTACATGGATTTTGATTTTTTTCACCCAAGGGTCCCCCCTTGGATGTCGGAACCAAAAATTTTATGAATTTTGTTTTTCGATTTTTTCGTTTTTCTACGCGTTTAATGACTTTTTACGAAATTTTGATGGCAAAAATTTGGTATTGGTATTAAGAGTATCGGGACAAATAATGCTCAAGGGAAAAAAGGGCGGTACCACTCCCATAAAAAAATGTCTAATCTCTGAAACTATTTAATGCACATAGATGAGATTTGGTAAGTTTACAAATTGTATCGGGACAATTTGCATCCTTTGGTTTAATTTAAGTGGAGATGCCCCACCCTCTGTGCAAGCAAAGGTGTAGCAACGCACACCGTTAAATGCTAGTCGAAAACATTTTCAGGTTTGATGATCGAAGTCCAACAATGATTTTCCAATCTTGAATTATATAGTTGACTAAGGAGGGTTTGAACATTCTGTTTGCAAATCTGAACTTGTCATTCCAATCACAATACTTATTTATGGTTGCTTCAAAGCGCAAGAAACGTTGTTAAGTTCAGGCCCATAGTTGAGGACATATGAACTTTTGTGTAAGCTTCCTATATTCTGTAAATTGCTTTAACCTTACTTTATTCCAACATATTCGTTCAGAAGAGATATCACAAGTTCCTTATACACAAAATTTCATCACAACCATGACCCAACTCCGAATTGCTTGAAAAAAGAGAAAATATGACAGCTATCATACATGTTAACACGGATCAATTGATATAAATAATTGAACACCTCAAATTTACGTGACATTTTAACTCAATTCTGCAATTGTGTTCATAAGTTGTTTGTGTAAGTTCACACACACACTCATACACACACTTTACAACATCATACACAATTATCATAGTCATCTTGCATTATTTATAACGAATTTTCTACTAGTGAATACAATACAGCACAGAGCACAGGGTATGAAGTCATGTGTACACTCTGATTTGAAATCCATAACAAGGAGCAACAATAAAGTGCTGCTTGCTAACAAACGATGCAGCAATATTTCCGCATTTGCGTAGAGTTACCAGAGCAGATTAATTTTTAGAGAGCATCCTTGAATATACTTAACACTTATCACACTTTTTAGGAAGTGCCCATTTAAGTTCCAAAAGTTGAATCTTTAGTTAAAAATTTTTAATTAAACCGCTAAACTTGGCAACTCTACGCGCATGCATTTTTTTTTTCTTCCCTGTTACTATTGCTATCGTAATTTATTGACAATAAGCAAGCAACTTTATGCAAAAAATCAGCAAAAAAAAAAAAATGCAAAAAGGTAAAAGTGAAGTGAAATATTTTAGTTTATGGTAAAAAAGCCAAAATAAAATATGATAAATACGAGACATGCAAAAAAGAAGGAAACGCCATTCCCTCTTAAAAACATAATGTTGTATACTTATGTAAGCAGTTAGACTTTAAGGAAATCGATGAGAAAGACAAAATGCTAAAAGAAACGTCAAGTTGACATACAAAACAAGAAAAAAATCAAAGCAGCTTAAGGCAAACAAAGCTATCAAGGACTACGGATAACAACAGCAAAGAAATCGGTGAAATGGAATTGTTTGCAAATTCTATTTGAGTGGATTCAATTCATGAATGAAAGTGTTGCATCTTTTACAACATCATGTTTTGGGCAGAGAGCGATGAAAAATGCGTCTTATAACAACAAAACAACAAGCAACATCATTTATTGTAGGTAGGCACTTGTAGGTATTACCCATTAATTTTGGATTTTATGACAAATTTCACAATTTTGTATTCGTTAGCAACGCTTTAGGTTTCTCAGAATTTGCTTTTCTTTAAGCCGCTTAAAATCGGATTAAAAAGTTGTCTCCTATGCCTTGCATATATCACTGTGATATGGTACTTGTACCGCTGTCTTTTGAGTAACCAAAAAGTGCTGGTAGTGCACTCTGATGCGACTTAAATAGTTGTTGATGACATTATTATTGAAAAATACCAATTAAAATAAGATAAGGTAAGTTAAGGCAAGTTAATTTAAGGTAGAGTAGAGTAGAGTAGAAGTAGAAGTAGAAGTAGAAGTAGAAGTAGAAGTAGAAGTAGAAGTAGAAGTAGAAGTAGAAGTAGAAGTAGAAGTTGAAGTAGAAGTAGAAGTAGAAGTAGAAGTAGAAGCAGAAGTAGAAGTAGAAGTAGAAGTAGAAGTAGAAGTAGAAGTAGAAGTAGAAGTAGAAGTAGAAGCAGAAGTAGAAGTAGAAGTAGAAGTAGAAGTAGAAGTAGAAGTAGAAGTAGAAGTAGAAGTAGAAGTAGAAGTAGAAGTAGAAGTAGAAGTAGAAGTAGAAGTAGAAGTAGAAATAAAGTATAGTAGAGTAATAAAGATAAAATAAGGTATGGAGGGGTAGGATAAGGCAAATTTATGTATGTATGTATTCTCCTTTAACTCCTAGGAGGAGCATAGGGCCATAACGAAAGAATTTTAAAATTTTGAGAAACCATATTGGTTCCAGTTATAGGAGAATCATTCCTAACTATGCATGTTTCTTGCACCTCCAAATCCGATGTGCATGCTGCCGAGGCAGGTGGATTAACCACACTCTGGTGGGTACCACTTGGAGAGTTATTTCCCATCGTTTTTCGATCCATGCTTCATTAGTATAATCTTCTCGGCAACGCCCCACGCAGTACGTTATAAGCTTAAAGCTGGATCCGGCAAGCGCTGCAAATATAGTGGCCAAATTCACTTTTAATTTCAGCCGCCCAATCTGGAACAGACGCTGACCTGGGAGCCGCCCACTCTGGATCAGACGCTTCAGGATTTCGACAAGATGCTTATTTTAAGGCGGCATCGACTCGCCTTGTCAGTGCCAGTTACGGACATTGTGGGTTTTTCTTTCGAGGCGCAACGCTGTCCAACGCTACACCCTTCCACACCCTGGCTGGTCACCCGCTTTTAGTCGCCTTTTACGACAGGCATGCTTACCTCGGGCATATTCTGACCCCTTACCCGCAGGGGCAAATTAAGGCAAATTTAAGTGGGAAAAAAAGGTTAAATGGGGTAACAACATATAATAGCTACTACGGTAATGCCTCTCAATGTGATAATATCAATGCAAACTGTTTGCCTTTGTAGCTTAATTTATTCAGTCAATCCTTTTCAATTTATTAATGCATTTATTACCAAAATAGATAACCATTGTATGTATTCTCCTTTAACTCCTAGGAGGAGCATAGGGCCAATATGAAGTCTCTCCATTTGTCACGATCCCTTGCGATGACTTTAATCTCTTGCCACGACTGTCCCGATTCTTGGATTTCCTTTTCCAGCGACCGCTTCCAGTTGGTTTTGGGTCTAACACGTCCTCTACTGCCTTGTGGATTAGCTATGGGCTTAATAACAATTTTTCGATTTTTATACCCTGCGGTGGTTTTTTATGTGAGGTTCGATGAAAAAGTTAGTGAGCTAAAATTTGAAGGGGGTGGGGTGGGTCTAACCCTTGCCAGATTTGAGTCAAAGTTCGAATTTCGGGGGTAAAATTTTGAAAAAAGCTCCTAACTGCCAACGAGTTTTATGTACTTATAGGCATAAAATGTATGACCAACCCCCATTAAATTTTCCACCCCAACATTTTCACCGAGCATACTTACCTCCAATCTTCACCCCTTAGGGTCGCTCCCATATAAGCCTTAATTTTCATGACATTTTTATAAAATCGACCTCCACCACCCCCAGGCTGCCCCTACATTGTTCAAAAGTATGACCTACCCCCATTATTTTTTCCACCCCATCATTTTCACGAAACATACTTACCACCTATCTACATCCCCTAGGGGTGCTCCCATACAAAAATAATCATATTTATGTTAATTAATAAACATTTTTGCTCTCATCACCCCTGCCCCCATAGTGCTACTTAGGAAGGTAAAATGTATGACCGACCCCCATTAGTTTTTCGAGCCCGACAATTTTACTAAACATACTTGCCCTCTATCTCCGCCCCCTAGGGGTGCTCTCATACAAAAGCACTCCGGGGTGCGACTTTATGCTGGTGTACTAATATTGGTTCTGTTACAAAAATTAATTGACACAGTTACAGTGGTTTTGAATTCAAAAAAAACACGGATCACGTATGATGGAAACGAGCAGTTACTGGATCTGCCGATCGTACCATCCGGTAAAGGTAAAGGACGGAGATAGAGGGTAAGTTTGTTTAGTAAAATTGTCGGGCTGGAAAAACTAATGGGGGTCGGTCATTCATTTTACCTTCCTAAGTTGCACTATGGGGGCAGTAGGGGTGATAAGAGCAAAAATGTTCATTAATTAAAATAAATATGAGTATTTTTGTATGGGAGCACCCCTAGGGGGTGGAGATAGGGGGTAAGTAAGTTTCGTGAAAATGATGGGGTGGAAAAAAAAATGGGGGTAGATCATACTTTAGAACAATGTAGGGGCAGCCTGGGGGTGGTGGAGGTCAATTTTATAAAAATGTCATGAAAATTAAGGCTTATTGGGAACGACCCTAAGGGGTGAAAATAGGAGGTAAGTATGTTCGGTGAAAATGTTGGGGTGGAAAATTTAATGTGGGTTGGTCATACATTTTATGCCTGTAAGTGCAACTGATTGGCAGTTAGGAGCTTCTTTCAAAATTTTCCCGCCGAAACTCGAACTTTGACTCAAATCTGGCAAGGGTTTGACCCACCCCATCCCCTCCAAATTTCGGCCCACTCACTTTTTCATCAAACCTCACATAAAAAACCACCGCAGGGTATAAAAAGTTAATTTTTAAAATGTCCATACAAACTAGGCCAGAGCTATTGTGGATTCCACTCAAGAGCCTGGCGACAAACTTCGCTATGTGGTTTCTGGAGAGTGTGCCCAATTCATCTCCATTTGCGCAGCTTGACCACGATTGCCATAGCCCTCTGATTGCATTTTTGATGTAGCTCGGCATTTGATATAGTGCGAGGCCACGAAACCTTTAGTATTCGCCTTAAGCATTTGTTGACGAATACTTGCAGCTTGTTAATAGATAACCATTGCTTGAGAGCAATTTTAATTTGCAAGTTAACTTTACAAGTTATAATAAAAAATTATTCTTTTTTGTTTGCTTTTCTCTTTTAACCGCAACGGTATCTATATAACCAGCTCACCTGAGAAATGAACTGCTCAAAACAGCAACAGAAATGGCAACGTTTTACAGTGGCTAGAATTCAAAATTTTGAAGCAGAAAAATATGAAAAATTATTGTAGTAAAGATAAGAGAATGTTTTGAAAGTAAAAAAGTTAAGTGCAACGAAGATTATTGAAAACTTAGTTAGTTATTATTCACAAACTTGTTCAATATTTGGCGAGAAACTTCCAATGGTAATTTGACCTCAAAGATTTATATTTTCAAAAAATGATTTGGATTGAAAAAGAGATATTTTGGCATTTGTTTAGCAATACTAAATTAGAAATAGCTCTCTTGAACCAAAGCATCATTTTAGCTATATATAGCATTCAAGCATCATTCAATAAATTTCAATTTCGTGCCACTGTGTTAGCACAGCCACTGTAATCTGAACAGATTTTACAGCAACAAAAACAATAATAAGCGTAACCACCAACTTAGCAGCAGTCAAAACCAAACAACTTCTCTCGCTTAACCTCCTTAAATTTGTTTGGCTTCCAACGTGGTAGTTTCTTGCGGCGAAAAATAAATAGAAAAAAAGAAAAAAAAAAGTTTTTATTCCTTGAGCTGTCACAGGCGAAAATCACTTTACCATAAACAAAAGTTACTGTTTCTTACCCAGAAGTTGATTGTTATTGTTGTTGTTTATTTAACTTGCCTACATTGTATTACGATTATTTCTTCACTTTCTGTACAAGATTTATTTTATTATATGTATGTTTTTCGCTATTTTTTTTATATTTTTTTTTGGGTCTTTAGTACAATCGTAGCGATTAGTTTTTTATATTAAAAAATGCAGACTAGAGTGTGCTTTTGCTGAAAATGCTAAGTCTTTTATAAAATTAAATGTGATGCGTCCCCCTGTTTTGTCAAACAGTGCCAGAATACTTACGCTAGTCGGCATAACTATTTTGACAAAATCTATTTGTGACTACCGAACATTGCTTTGTTTATATTTTATTTGATCCCAATAAATAAAATACACTTGGAGACAAAATTTTATTGCTTTCTATACGAAATATTGATAGTTGAAAACGGACTAGCCGTTCTCTCTGCAGATCAGTTGAAGTGAAATAGTATATGGAAAAGTAGTTTTTTTACGAATACGGCAACACTACGCGAGCGAAAATTTTTTTTAAATTTTGTTCAGCTCAACGCACTCCAAGTAATCGAAATAAATTTGTGTCGTTCGAATCACAATTTTTGCTATAAAACAGTATTTATGCAAGTTGATGTCAAAATACTTATGTCACGACAAATTTCGTTGTTTGCTTGCATTCCTATTAGCAGAAAAAAAAAATGGACATGGTAAACGACAAAATATTTGGAATAAATTTAGCTGTAAATGCGGTTTTTCTTTTGGGTCTCATTTTCGCATCGTTATTTGATAGTTCTAGGCAAAGAAGCGTTCGGTAATCACAAATAGATTTTGTCAAAATAATTATGCCGACTAGCGTATTTCAATGGACTGACAAGTGTGCTCAATACTCCATGATGTGTTGTGGAGTTTCAAGTTCCTCCCAAAAAAATTTCTGTGGTATATTCCCAGTTTTATCATGTCATCTTTTAACCCACAATGTCTTGTGAGTATAACAATTTCATTTTATGTGCTTTCAACGTGCAAATTATGGATATAAAAGTTTTTCAAAATTAATTTTCTAAGTGACTCCTTGATGCAGTTAGTTTCTTGTAGCGCAATAAGTTCTCTTTGAGATGCTTGCATATCTTTTTAGATTCGTTGATTGTTAAGATCGGCAATTCACCTTTTGCCTTGGAAAGGAACTAATACCTGAAGTTGTTAAAAATATTTAGGCAGAATGTTTCTTTTGAAAATCCAATTTAAGAAACTAATAAGGATTGCAGCTGGAAAACTTGTGTGCTCTTTTTTCATGAAATTCTCAAAGTAAAATAGAAAAATAAAAACAACAATCAAAAATGTATGACATGCAGTCTGATTATCCTGAGCAAGTTTTCGACGTTTTCTTTTACGTTAGTTACATCAAATATAACATATGTAACTTTACGATACGTAAGTAACTTTATGTCACAACTCAAGAACTAATAAACTATAATTACTGCTTAAGTATTATCATTTAATCATCACACTTTAATAGCTCTAATTAATTATGCTTTTCAGCATAAGTATCACAAAGTTACGTTTATGAATTTCCATGTACTCAGCATACACTTTGTATTTTGTAGATAAGCGCATTAATGTAATTTCCTCAGTTTCCTTCCTCCCTGAGCAACTTTAATTTTATTTTCTTGCCATTCAACTACTCGTAGTTGTGAATAATTGCATTACTTAATGTATTTCGTATGCAAATTTTCCGCCTTCATTTGTTAAATATCTGAAAAGTTAATTTCCCATTAAACTTTTCAAGAAATTTCGAAAATTGTTACAGAGACAAATAATATTGAATGAAGCGAGAAATCAGTTGTGGTAGTCGAAAAATGTTTAAAACTTTGGAAAATATCGAAAAAATTGATACTAACATATTCAAATATTTGAAAATACAGAACACTTGATAAAGATATAAAAAATGTTGAAAAAGTCTGCAGAACATGTTGATTATGTGAAAAACTAATAGGCGAAAAATTATTGAAAAACTTGATTTACGAGGGCAGTATGACTTTTTGAATGATATGTATTTTTTTTTTTTCGGCAGAAACGCATTGTATTTTTCAACATAGTTGTCTTTTGGCTCGATATATTTAGTACAGTCTTTTTCCAAATTTGTTTTTCCCTCCTATGATTTGGTTTTCTCATGACTCTGAAAACAGGCTTTGGTTTCAGTAGTGAGCTCTTCAGTCGTTCCATTCGTCTCTTATCGCACAGGCATTTCTCTTCAGATCGGAAAACAGGATATAGTGGTGAAGGGCTGAAAAATATATTAGATGGGGTAGCAGTTCGTAGCCCATTTTATGAGTTTTTGCAAAAGCTTACATCCGTATATAGTGTTGATAAAATTGCACTTTCCTTTTCATTTCATTTTTAGCCTGATGACTTCTTTTGGGTGAACTAAACGTTTGGCGTCAGTTGTGCTAGTACGAAACTCTGCAAACTACTTCTTAAACATTGAGATTGATAGCGCAGAGTCCTCGTACTATTTTTCAAGACTTTTCTTGATTTCGGTGAGGGGTTTTGTACGCAAAAAATAATGCTTCATCATCTCGTGCATTAAACTTTTTTTTTTGCTAAAATTCACGAAATTGTCAACTTTCAATGGCTGTCAATGGCAAAATTAATCCAATATAAAAATGGTATCTCTACCAGCTTAAGGGTATATTTTGAAATATTGTAAAAATTCTAACTCCAAATCCAATAGATTAACCATATTTTCATACCATTCATACGAAAGATAACTGTGCCTTCTTCCCAGAAAAAAAATATTTAGAAGATTTAAAAAGTAGGTCGTGGACTGTTTTTATTCACCTTAATGATAAAAAAGTAGTCAAAATAGTAGTACTTTTGCCATATTACAAAAGACTTATTTTGTGCAAATAGTCACTACCTTCCCAAACTTAGGTTTGAAAACCAAAATCGGTTCAGAAATGTCCTAGCTATGGTCCATTTTTATGACTTTTGCGAAGAAGTTTTAGTTAAATTCATGTTAAAAAATCCGCGAAACTTATCAATTTTTCCACTTTTTCATCTGAAAGGTGATTTTTTTTTGCTTTCCAAAAAATACATTTTGGGGGGTCAAAAAATCAGGTAATGGAGCGTTTTTAGTAGTTTAATGCTTAGATTAGTACTAAAATATTAGTATTCTCAGATAGTCTGAAGCGGCTTTGAAGTGCTGAATAATTAGAAAAATTTTTGAAAAAACAAAAAAAAAAAGTCACAAACTTTGAAAATGATTTCTAAGGTGAAATTTTGCATCATTGCTGCACGAAATCTAAAGTTTTGTTTTGCATCCACCGAAAACTGCTTTTATTCCACCACCCCAAAACGCGCAAATTCAGGAAATGCATTTTTTGTTGCATTTGTGCACAAATATCTGAATATTTTGTATGTCATTGTTGCTTCTATGGTTTTCTTGTCTCATTTCCGTGTGTATTTTGTTGTCAACCTGCGAAAACTCAAAAATTTACATGGGATTTTGGTAGAAAATTTCAAGTTCTCTTTGTTTGCAAAGTGTAGTTAGAGGTAAATAAACCATAGAAAAAAAAATAAAAAAAAATACAACAAAAAAATATGGCATTTGCAAATAATAAATCGTCAGAGGAATATTTAATTAAAATTTGCGAAGGATCAAAAAAAGGACTTTCGGACAAAGCTTTTATACGTAATATCTGTATTTTATTTTTAAATTTTGTTTAATCTTCTCACGTATTCTTTTGCTATTGCAATAAATAACGAAAATATATATTTTTAATTATCCTTGATTTCTCGTTGGTCTCTCATCTTTCGTCATAGGGCACGTGTGTGCCATGTGCCGCTTCAGCGCCATGCCCACTGTGAACTTAAGAGTCTGATTACCTGTCCGTTGACTTACGTTGGCGTGTTTTTTGATTAATTTTTCTTTTATTTAATTTAATTTCTTTTTTATTCAGAGTATGCGATGAATTCAATGACTTCTCTCCTTTAAGTCCGTATGTATGTGTGGACAGCAATATCCTATCTGCTATTATATTTCCAATTTATTGAAATCCCTGCATTTACCGTTTAATACACTTTAAACATGATGGCGGAAAACGTTTTCTGAACTTTTTTTTCCATTTACTTTTTGACGTTGATGTCTACCTACTGTTTAAATATCGATACTTTTTATGCTTTTATATATTAACGTCAAGAATATTTATTACATTTAAGTGGGAATGCTGCTAAACGCACGACTTGGCAGCACTGACAAAACGAAAGGGACTTGAACGAAACAAATATGACGAAAAGGCTTTTGAATAAGCGAACAAACAGACGACAGCTGAATTTCGGAGTTGTTGAAGAAGAGACGTTGAAGAAGACGGTTGTCTGCGAACAAGTAAGGAAATAAAATTAAAAAGACAATGAAATTAAGAATTAATTGATGAAAGTTCTTAAAGAAAATTTGAATAAGAATGTGAAAAAACTCGTAGAGTTCTAATTGATACTAAAATGAACTGAAAAATGTATAAATAAAACTCAAAAAAAAAAAAAACCATGTGTTGTGTTGTTTTTATTAAAAATGTAAAATAAGACCATATTGGACTTGGTTTTAATATTGGGTCTTGGTCTTGGTTTTGATCCTGGACATTAAGTCTTGTTCTTTAACTTGGTCTGGAAAAAATTTTCTAAGAGCTGTTGAGAATTAAAAATTTTTAAATCTTATTTTTACAAAGCTGTTATGTTTTTAAGGTGCCAAATTTCAAACTGAGAGATGATTTTTTGGTTGAAAGGGGCGTGACACACCTAATACCTATAAATTAACAAGACTGAATAGCAGTTTTCATCTCAATGATCATTGTGACCAAAACAAAGACTATAGCAGTCTTGATATTGGACTTGGAATTATATCAGCGTCTTGGTCTCGAAAAAATACCGAGATCAATACCAAGAAACAAGACTAAGACTAATTTTGCTCATCACTAGCAGATATCGATATCGACCGATGCTTATTGTGGTCCCTATTTATAAGGTATCTATGGTGTTCGATTTACTGAAGGCTGTAGGTTTTTATTTCCTGTTGACTACGCGAGGATTTTTATGAATGTTGAATACATAAATGAGTGAATACAAAAAGAAAACATTTTTCGATTACATTGTATTTTTTGCAATGGCATAAGCATTTTTATATGTGTGTTTTAAAAAAACCACTTAAGTGCTTTTTCATTTAAACCTTTTATTATTTTAATCCACCTTTAACTTTCAAACCATTATCTGTTATTGTAATTTCATATAATAACTATTCTTAACCTTTTATTAAGTTTTCAATACATTCGACTGATTCAAATATAAACATTTTTGGAAATTCCACGATTATGCACAAAAATCTGAAAGTATAAAAAAAGAGACCACAGATTATTTTAAATTTTTTTAAAGGTCATTAAGAGGTCGCTCAACGCAGATCTATGCCATTAATGCAGATTTCGAAGAATACCATGAAAATACATATAGAACAGTTTTCCAAAATACCTCTCCCTTTTTAACCTGTCTTCATGGATCTTCTTGACCTATCTAATCAAAAACTTTTCATACAATTTTTTTTGTCGTAAAAATTAATTCTAAGAAAACGTTTTATTGAGAAATAATTTCCGAAATCATCTACGCCCATTTAATTCCGGTTTTGTGGGTATTTTTAACATAGTAAATCCATTAAAATTTGTTTAATATTAATATATATTTCTTAAGTTCTTATACAATCAATCTTTAACCATAGATAAAGTAGGGTTAATGATTACAACGCGCTTTTAGATGAGCAAACTCCTGCAGCATTTCAATATGCCTTATCATCCTTAAATCAGTTTTCAATAAAAATTTAATAAATGTAATCATTGGTAGGATGCATGCGAATACAAAAAAATTTTAATTTTAAACCTTGTACATACAATATGCACAATGTACATACTTGAAATCGTTATGACTTCTGCTGTAATAACAGTAAAATGACTTATGCCCATGTACCATTTACAACAGATCTGCCCTTCTATGGTAAAAATTTAAAAATTTGGTTAGCCATTGACAACATGGATGGCACTACATTATGTGTGGTTTGGCACCATAGGTGACTTTAAAGTTTTTGTCACCAGAATTGTTGCATCTTCTCTTCTTATACGAGATAAAATTGTATGTACTTATTTACCTATGTACTTATGTATGTTTGGAACGGGCAAAACTTTTTCTCGAAAACGGCTAGAGCTATTTTAATGAAACTTCGGATAATGTTAGATATTAGCATACAATGAAGAATGAGCTAAGCTTGAACTTTGTAAATACTCACCAGAGGGCGTGGCATCGCATTAAATTTTATATTTGATGTGGTCATAACTCGCAAACCATACAAGGTATTTAAATAAAATTTGGTGAGCGGATACGACTTGATAATACCTTGTAACAGACAAAAAGTGGGCGGGATCGAAGAAGTGCCAAGCCCACTTTTTAGCACTTGAAAACTTTGATTCAATATTACTCGAAAACGACTCCAACAATTTTGATGAAAATTTAGGAGATGTTACTTCTGCAAACAATTATTAACTTGTAATATGCCGTTATATTGGGAAAACCCGTTGAAGGGCGTGGCACCGCCCACAAAAATATAATACGGTATAAAAAGAAAACTAATGAAGTACTCATTCTAAAATTAGCTGTGGGGAGCTTACTTGCTATAAGGCATCTCTGATCTGAAACTGGGCAAAATATCGCCGCTGCGCGTGGAACCTCCCATACAAGCAAAATACGTTAAATGCTATTTCTCGCAAATGTTACAAGGTATTTTAATGCAATTTGGTATGTAGGTACTGCTTAATAATAACTTGTAACAAGCGAAAAGTGGGCGGGATCGAATAAGTGCCACGCCCAATTTTTAACCCTTGAAAATTTTGATTCAATATTACTCGAAAATTTTGATGAAAATTTTGGAGCTGTTACCTCTGCAAACAAGTACTAATATGTGATATGCCGTTATATTGGAAAAACTCGTTGAAGGGCCTGAAAGTAGGCAAAATATCGAAAGTGCGCGTGAAACCTCCCATACAAGTAAAACACATTAAATGCTATTTCTCGCAAATGATGCAACATATTTCGATGAAATTTGGTATGTGGATCTGGATCAGGAGTATCTAAAGCATTACAGAAAGAAGGCTTTGTTTAATAATTGTCACGCCCACTTTTTTATCAAAATAAAAATTTTGGTTAATAACTCAGGCACAAAAAAAAAAAATGGAATGAATAAAAACATCGACTAAAATAATAAGATTAGATTGTTGACCGAGCAGGGATCGGTCTCCAGGTACCGTGTTCTTATAAGATGTACATGTTTCATGGGACTACATACGACACATTACACATTGGATCTAATCTTCAGGTTTAGTCTTCTCCTTACACAGTGCTTCCATCAGATTCATTTCGGAATAAAATATTTTATTCACCTTCTTTGAAAGAAGCATAGCTAGTAACCACTTTACGTTCATATGTCCTCTTTTTTGATTATTAGATAGAGAAATGCCATTTCTCCGTTAACAATTTATTGGATAGAAAAATGGCACCGGAACCATATCACCCTACGTAATTCGGTGCCATTTCTCCTTTGTGGTGTATACCGAACAAAAATGTCACGAAACGAATAAACTCGCGCCTGTATTCATCCAAGAACGAAATCACATTTTATTCTGTTTATTCTGACACTTGCACCATATATCTGTATCAAATTCTCACCGCTCTGCTTCATCTCAAAATAAATGCAAAAAAGTGTCAGTGTCCATAATTATAGAAACTGCAGCTAAACAAACTATTCACTACAAAGTCTTTCGTGCAACTGAATTAAATTTTATCCATATTTGAATGCTAAGTAAACTGCAAGTATTGAAATTGATAGGGGTGCCATATCATCTGGAGGTGTCATGTATTCCGGGCTTACTCTATCATATTTTGCCATTTGTGTATAGACTTAAAGTAGTTTTTCTGCAACTTGGAGTTCAATTAAAAATTATTCATGTTTCTGCGCTGGCCCGCGTAATCAAGTGATCAAATCTTGGCCCGCTTGGTTTGTCCACAAGGACAAGTTTGATTTACATTTATGTTTAAAGTAGAACGAAATTGTAGAAGATGTGTTGACGGAATAAGCAAAAGAACAATAAAGTGGTATTACACCATGCTACAATTGTTTTCTGCTTCCCTGAGGATTTCGTTCCAATGGAGGATACAGAAAATAAATGAAATATCCCAATAATACCGCACAAAACAAGCGAAATAAAACCGGCGGGAACGTAAAAATATACCCACCAGATTCTAAGATAAAATAAAATGTTTAGACTTAAATGTCAAGAGTACTCAAAACAAAATCATAAATAATTTCAAAAAGTAGCACATTTCCTCATAGACACTTTTGAAGTTGGGATTGTCAAAAATGTACAAACCCATAAGAAGCCTGTTAAAAGTTCCTCGAACTAATTATTTGCACTGCGCATTTTATTGCCTTAGAATAGAGAGTCAAGAACTTGATGTTGAAAAGGATTTTTGCGCTTCAACAATATCGAAACCACCACTATTACCAGTGCCAAGATACGGAGGTGAAAGTTTTGCAACACTGCTTACTGGCAACACATTTATTGGAGAGCAGGGTGCCAACTATATCAAGACTCTGTTCAAAGCGGCCAAAGTACCAGTTGTTTTCGAACATATACCCGTGGGTAGCAGCATGGAATATTTGCAATCTGTCATGCGCAATCGCACTGCTTTGCATGTGGATTTGCAGCATGATCCCGAAATAAAAGCCAAAACCCTCTGTCTCAACAGCAAGTTGGAGCTGTACGCGTGCATTGTAAGAATGCAGTCCTACGAGGGTTTCAATTGTAAATACCCAAAACTGAAGTTGACAACCATAATACAAAATATTAGTGGTGATTTTTCCAAATTGGAATATGAGCCAGTCAAGGGTATTGTGAAAACTTTGAAAATTTGTCAGGATACAGATACCAGACGCTATCTGCGTTTAGTCTTTCAATATGCCGTCGAAAATTGTCATAAAAAAATCACATTTGCACTACAATTGCGTGAGGTGCCACTGGCTGATGGTATGTTTATGGATATTGCAATCGAGCTGCAATGTACGCTATTTCCAGATATCGAGATAGAATATGCACCAGTAAATAAGGTGGTCCGTTTATTGATATTGCAACCTCAGAAGTTTGATATAATTTGCACAAATGATAGATATGGTACTTTCATCACATCCATATGTAGTTCAGTTTGCGGTGGTGCAAGTCTCTTCAGCGCCATGGAGTTGGGTGATCATCATGCGGTTTTTAAGCCACTGCAGACAAAACTCTCGCTAACGGATTGTCGTGAATTGAGTCCATATGGCATTGTGCGGGCCTGCATTGATTTGCTGTTGCATTTAAAGTATGGCAAATGTGCAAAAAAGCTTGAGAAGGAACTGGAGGATACAATGATGATACATGATATCAAGACACCAGAGTTTGGTGGCAAAGATAATGGTGATTTTGTTATTTGCAATATTGTCAATCATTTAAAGACTTGTTGAGTTTCGTTTTCGTTTCATTAAATTTGTCAAAACTTAAATTGCAAAATTCTATAAAATTTTGGCAAGTTCATTACCCAGCCACAATGTTATTGTAACCGCATTTTATATCAGTCATTCAGTCGTTGCACGACTAACCAGTTAGCTACCCATATTCAATTTAATATAGAAATGCTGACCAGAAATTCAAACAAAATTGTTAGATACCACAAAGCGACCACAAACATATCAATGTCAGGCCAAACCACAATATCCACCCGAACGCCCCATTTTACTTAACTTTCAGTCCCAGTTCTATTATTCTTTTGTATTCAACTGTGCAGCATTGAGAATTGGATATGCAAATGTATTGCTGCACTGTGTGTTTTGTGGCATAGAAATAAGTAATGGCCAACTGCAATGGCAACACAGCAACAGCAACCAACAACCAACTGCAATGTTTGCATTAATAATTTAATGAATTTACATCGTTAAGCCTCGAAGTAACAATTCAACAGAGGCAAAATGATACAATCGTTTACCTAACAGTATTAGAAGATAAAATATAAACCAAATTGGCCAATTTTAGTATAGTTTGGATACTCTTTGAAAACCTCGTATCCAGCAATACTCATGTTAGTGAAGTATATACAGACTTACACACAAACTATAAATTGAATGTTGCCTGTTTCAAACACGCTTATCGTATAATGGCAATCAAACAAAAACTATACTGAATTAGTTTTTCAGCACCCCATGATGTGAGGGGCGGTGTGTTGGGTGAAAGTTGCACATGAAGTTTTTTAAGTTTTTTTAAAAGTTCAAGGCCGCGACTTCATCCAGCATCCAGCTAGTTTTAACAGTGAAAAAAGTCTTTTATGTGGCGTTTTCTAAATCAGTTGCCTACATTGACCCCATTGCCATACATCTATAGAATAAATTTATCCAAATTCGCATAAAATTGCAACAGCATGTAATTGTTCAAGGAACTTATGTCCAAAACTTGGGGAAATCTCAAATTTCATTTTGGAGAACAAATTACGACCAGCAATTTATACGTTTTGGATTAAATATTAATGTGTTGAAATCGTGTGAGAAACTCCCTTTCACTACCAAACTACACTCACGGTAAAACAAAAAGCCGATTTTAAAAATGTAGTGTTAATCAGTATGTACCCTGATTTAACTGTCATAAGTTAAATATTATTAAGTTTAACATTATTAAGTTTAATATTTTGAATTATATTTGGGTTTTTCTGGCACACTTTTCGTTTTAAAATGGCCTAAAAATTCTCAATCGAATTGAGGTTGGGGTTTTTGGCCGGCCATTTGCTTGACTTAATTGCTAAAAAGTCATTATGTTTATTTACCAATGTGAAATTAAATAGCCTGTTATTGTAAAGTGGGACATAAGGCAATTTCCAACGATGAGAAGGTGCAGAATCATCTTGAAATATGACTTTTGCTAAGTGCTTGCTTAGTCGGTCGATGCTGTGTATAACGCCAATTTTAATGATGTCAATATAAGCTTCGGAGTTAATATAACCTTCCAGAAGAGGAATCTCTCCAACTCATTGGTTTGTTATTGCTCCCTAGATCACCACAAATGGAGTGCTTTGTACACATTGAAAGCTATATTTTTCATTTTTTTTTTGCGGCGTTCCGTCTATCCCAAATCGGAACTGATAAGATTTGTTTTGCTCCCATCATAGAATATGACTTCAGCCCAATCATTATACACCAAATTCTTTTTTTCTTAACACCTGTGTAATGAGAAAGACCGTATTTTGTGTGTGAAAATCGGTTTTTTCGCAGGACTTCGGGCAAAAAAGTTATTTTATCTCAAGCGGCGCTGTACAGTTGAGGTGCTAATTTTATATTTTGGTTATCCTTTACCTCCGCAGCAATTTTGGAACCAGTTTCAAGCCGATCGCGCGGGGCTATTTTTACTACCCCTCTGTCTTTCCTCTCAGATGTTTTTCTTGGACGTCCACTTCCAGTGCGACGCAATAAATTCTATGTTTCCAAAAAACTTTTCAAAATTGTCACACGCAAGACTTATATCCACATTCCTTAAATTTTGCTGCTTGTATGCAGTTATATAAATTTTTTGGTTTTGGGTCAAAACCCTTTTTTTTAAATATCGTTGTTTTAACGGCAACATATATGAAGTAAATGCATTATTTGGGAACAATTGTTACTAATTAATCATACTACATATTAACAATCATAAAAAAGGGCGAAGAACCAACTTTTTTAGCAAAAAATACTTGTCGGCTTTTTTTTTGACCGTCAGTGTATATAAGTTATTGCATTTACATAATTCCACAAACATAATTTAACATTTAATCAAAGAAATTGCAAACATTACGACCATTAATTAATCAAATTAATTTTTCACAACATAATCATTATACCGCATTTGTGAACAAATCAAATTGGATGTGTTTAATTAAGTTTATTGCGCCGAGGGGGAATTTTATAATGGCATAGGCAAACAAATATACATACAAACATTCTTACGTAGCAGACATTCATGTTAACACACAGATATTTATTAAAACATTACCAAAAACACCCAAGGGGAAAAGAAGTGCTTCAAAAACCCTTCTGAAGTGCATCCTTTTCACCAATAAGCGCTTCCGCTCCGTAAGAACAATACTTTCTTTTTAACATTGCATGTCATAGGATGTAAGCGGGCAAAAGCTTACCGCAGCCTTACCAAAAAAGAGTTTTTAAAGCGCTTATTTGTAATGCTGCGATAAGCGTTTTTTCAATAAAATTAAAAAAAAGAAAAAAAAAGAAAAAAAAAAAAAAAACTGACCGCGTCAGGATTTGAATCCACGACCCTCCGCGTGCTAGATATTTTTTTCTTACATTTACCAACCCTTTAGACCGCTCCACCGACGCCCGATGATATGAAGAGGTATTAAATTTGTATATTAAGCAAATGTTGTCCTGCATTGTGCAATCAGTTTCAATTCAAGTAAGCAAAAGTAAATAAAAATGAGAAATTATAATAGAAAAGTGAAATAAAAAAGGTTGAATAAAAAATATTTTAATAAAAAAAAAAAAAAAGCAAAAACAAATAAAAAAACGAAAAAAAAAATCACCCGGGCTGGGTTCGAACTCACGTTGTTCTTACTGCAGCCTTATATGGAATCATTGTGTAATCAATTTCAATTCGGTTAAACAAAAGTAAATTAATAAGAGAAAGGAAAATAGAAAAGTGAAATAAAAGATGTTGAATAAAAAATATTTAATTAAAAAAAAAAATAAAGCAAAAAAAAGTAAAAAAAAGTAAAAAAAAAATTCTCCCGGGCTGGGTTCGAACTCACGTTGTTCTTACTGCAGCCTTATAAAAAATCATTGTGATAGTGCTTCTAAATTTCTATGGGGACAAGCACTTTTGAAGTGCTTGGATCAGAAGCGCTAGAAATTTTTCCTCTTGGGCAGTTACGCGCTCACACTCATGCACCGAGACGCACACAATTCAACATTTCCGGCATTTGCCTTATTAAAAGTTTAGAAAAAACAAAACAAAAAATACTTCCTTCTGCATAAATTCCGCCAGACAGACCGTGGAACAGCGTAAGGAAACCTTGAGAAAAGAAGGTAAGACATGAAAAGTTAAGAAAAACAGTCAAGAAGTTAAAGGAAATCGCAAAAGCGAAGCCGGATGCCTTGTAATTTGTCAGTTCTTAAGTAACTTTAGTTGCCATGTTTTATAATCATATAAAAAAATACATTGTATATAGATTTGTATGTGTACTTTACTGAACTAAAATTGCTACTTTTTCTTGTGTGCATAATATTTCTCCAAGACAAGAGTAGTGAAGACATCAAAAATATTGCAAAGACATTTAATAAAAGAAAAATTGACTGAAGGTTGTAACGAACCTTTTTCGCCGTTACCCTGAGGATAACCGTCAGTGTCCAGGATTCGTCTACAAAAATGTATTCCTCGTCAAGGAAATGACATTATTCAATTCACTATTGTTTTATTCCATTTTTGTTTTGTCCAACAAGCACTGGTAAAATAATTTAAAGCTATTTATAGTTCGTTGATCATGGATCTGTATTTGTGGTAAAAGATGGAATGGATGATATGATGAATTAGAATAAGACGTGGGTAAAATGGCAACCAAGTCAGGAATCGTGCCACTACTACCTGCCCGTGGACTTGTTGCGTTCTCGTCGTTGTAACCTCTGCTAACCTGTTCGCGTTTGTTTAGTTCGTTCACGAGACCCTGCGGCACTGCTAAACTCTCCGGTCAGAAAATTCTTAGGAAACAAGCCTACGCACTCTGGTTCAAAATCCCTAAAAGCTGACCAAAAGTCGAAATCATTAAAGTTTCGAGACGAAATTTTTTACCTGGGGGTTTTTGAGATCGCTGATTACGAATTTGATGTTAGATTTTTAAAAAAGAAAATGGCGGATTCGAAATGGTGGCGGATTCGAAAAGGCAAAAAATAACAATTGCACAATTTTTATGTCTAATTTAAAAATTTATTTCAAAACTTCAACTTTGATAGAGTTGTGTGCAACGGTAAATTAATCTACATAAAAATGGGTTTTAGATTCCGTTATCACGGAGTATAAGCTGTATAATAACATACAAATTTTTCCATTTCAGGCGAGTAACACATATTGGTAAGAAATATGAGTTAAATTTTCCTATGGGTGCTTCAGAAAAAATTGCGTCAAAGAAAAAGGGCAAAAAAATGCACCTCAATTTTTTTATATGTGTTAGAAAAGGTTTCAATCTTTTTAAATCCAAAAAATCTTGGTGGTATGACGTGGTATAAATTAGTTCTGGGCTTTTTTCATAACCATTGCATACTGATTTTGTGAAATAATTTGATTTTAAGTTAATCATAATTACCGTAAAAGTATAAATTATTGCAGTTCTCGCTGATAAGAGTACTTTAATTCTCACTTGAAAGTTTATGTTCCATCCAAGGATGGTTGAAATAACTTAAGAACACGTCTTATGCTGGAATTAGCCAAGAAGTATCGTTTCGTAACGTAACGTCACGGTTGCTTGTCAACGTAGCATCGATTAGTGAAAACGGTAGGCAACGTTCGAAATGTCACCTTACAACTTAAAAATTACTTGAAAAATTCCAGTTTTTGTAAACAAGCAACCATTGCCATACTTAATTTAATTAATTTGTTCAAAAAATTCCATTTATAACATCCAAATTTAATTTATTTTATCTAACAACGTAGCGCAACGTTTGAAAATCTAATTTCAACAGGTCTCAACGTTGCGTACCGCTACTTTACGATTTCACTAATCGCTTACACGCTTCTGCCATTTGATAGATTTTGACAGATGTCACGTTACGAAACACTGCTTCTTGGCTAATTCCGCCATAACTTAGTTGCCAAATGTCTAACGATAGAACGATATCATCGCCGAAACTGGTATTTCGCCATTCTATTGTCATCCACGATCAGCTGTTTCCTTTGTACGATATTATCTGACAGTTGGCACTCACTGTTTTGTAACCAGAGCTACAGCTACAAGTGATAATCCAACTCCTGTTCAACTGCCCGTCAAGTGGTTGTACGACTAGTTATCTAGCCCGTAAGGAGTAACTATAAACAACATATCATTTGCTTAACTAAATCCTTAGGTTTTAAATTAATAAATTAAAAATAATCTTATTTTACTATTAAATCACAGTTTAATTTATTCTTAGTTAAGGTCAATACTACTCAGATTAGTTCAGTTAAAACTATTAATACATTTAAAAGACCGATTTGTGTCCTCACAAGGTCCACCCTTTTTCCACGCAGACATCCTTTGGTAGCTTACCATCTGTAGGCGCACTGACATTGGCAACTTTATTTTGTACTCTCAGTTTTGTTCAACAAAAACTGTACGGTGGCGCCACACGTTGCGCCTGTCAGAAGTGTGCAGTGTTCAGGAAAAAAGACAATGCTTGACTCCAGCATTTTTTTTTTCTTCATTTTTTCTGTCGTTCCTTTAGTCATAAAATTTTAAAGTTTACACATTTATAAAACAAAAGAAGCAAAATGTTATAAAGTAAAAATTTATGAAAACAAAAAGAAAACTTGCTGGAAAATCTGCTGAAATAATGTGCTAAGAAAAAGAGATTTGATATTACACGTTGTTGGCTATGTCTTGTCTTCAAGCGTTGACCTTTCTTAGAATTTCATTTTAATTTCACTTCCATTTCTTAAGCTATGACACTATTATGCTACACTTTTTCACCTCTGTCGTTTTGATTCTCCCCCCATAGTTTCAGCATACGGAATATGCTGCTATATATCATAAATTGCTTCAAACTTGTTGCACAGTGTAATGCGACTGCGAAAAAGTTAAAATTGTTAAATAAATTTCCATCATGAAATAAAAGTAAAGGAACTTCAATTTAAAAAGCAATAAAGCGATTTATCCTTTACATTTATCCTTTACAATTTGCTATAGTCATAGTCTGTTGGTTTTGCATTTCTAAGACAAGTGGGTGGACTTTATAGTTAGAGAGCTGGTGGCCGAAAAAATTATGTGATAACATCATCAGACAGACGACGTTTTTTTAAAGATCGGAGTAAATCAATTTAAGTCATTTTTGGCATTTGTTTGTGGCCGCTGGCTTGGGCTATAAACCAGGAGCCAGAGAATTTTTTTTTTGGGGGAAATGTGGCAGAAATGTCAAAGGTTACTTTAAACATGTAATTAACCAAAAATCTACTTATAAGTAGTAGCTGTGAATGTATTTCTCAAGATTAATACCTTGCCAGTACGTTGCTAGACATAAATCTCCTACACGTCGTACCAATTCCTCCACTGAGGATCGTTGGTGTTCCGAAGACTTCGGCACTGCTTAGCCACATGATGTTAAACAGAAAAAAACTCACACTGGGTAGCGCCCACACGAAAAAAAATAAAACTGTTTTGATGTACAAATTTCATGATGAACTATTTATTGGGTATTAGACTTTAATTTAAATTAATTAATTTTACAATTAAACTCTTATTCAGTATGAGAATTAAACTTATAATTTTATGCAGCCCATGTTGTTTTAAAGGTGGTTTTTAAACGAATGATAAAATGAAAGTAGATATGAAAAGAATTTGACAGCTTTGAGCAGTAGGGCATTGTTTGATTAAGCAATGGAATTGCGTTGCTAACTACAGGGAATTAATCCCTACTTTTGGGGATTTTGCGTGTTTGCATAAACACTTATCATTATTTAATTAACATTGTTTTTTGCATTCACGCCACACTATTCAAATTTAGGCAGCTCAAAAGCAAACACATTTCACTGTGCAACACTCTGCATGGCTTTTACAAATTATTATTTTAATAATTTTTACTTTTTTCTCGCAACTGCGATTGAAGGTACTTGAAAAGTTTTGCCAAAGTTTACATTATGAATGAAAGTTTTTTCATCATCATCACTGCCATCATCATCATCATCATCTACTTTCTTTCAAAAATTTTTGTTTGCTTTAGTCAAAGTAAAATAAATTTGAGCAGCAAAAAATCAACAAAATTTTTAAAAGCCATATGCGCGTCTATGTGGAATGAAGTTTTTAAAAAATTTTTTTTTTTTTCTAAAATTTTCTAATAAATTGATTATATAAATATTGCAAATTTTATGTTTAAAGTTCGTTTTGATAAAATATCGAACATTTTAACCTGCTGTTTGCTCTAAATTTTGCCAGAACTTTGCAATTATTTAAAGTTTAACTGGACACGAGCATACAAAAAAAACCAAAAACAGGACATTGAAGGAAGCAACATTCCAAAAGAAGAAGCAGAAAACGAAAAAAGTTTAAATGCTTTATTTTTATGGTTCAGTAAAGTTGACGATTGATGGTACTTTTGGCCATTTTAATGTTAGCAGGACCTCATTTATTTTGCTTGATAATCAATTATGTTGAAAGTTGATAGTAGAAGAAAACAACAATTTAGGCCCCTCTGAAGAAACAGATAGGAAGAGCAAGAGTAAGAGCCAATGTAGGAGTCGCAGCAGTATCTGTAGCAGCTGTTGTTATTCTGCCTTTAGTCTGCTTTTGTGGCAACAAAGGAAAAACTTTCATTTTATTTAACTTTTTTCGCTTATTTTGATAAGAAATCTGGCCAAGTTAACAAAAAGTTCATAAAAAGTCCATTCAAAGTTTGAAGAGCAAAAATATGAAGCTGATTTGGTATGAGGCATCCATAATGAATCGACCTATAATTGTGGTTGGTCAACAATGTGCGCCAAGCTATGTGGAGAAGAGAAGAAAATCACCCCACTTTTAATTTTTTCAAAAATAAACAAAAGCAATAAGGAAGTGTTGATTTTATTTTGTATGAAAGTTGTTGGAACAATAACACAGGAACACAAAATAAAAAAAGAATGAAATGAACTTTTGACAAGACATATCGTCGGGTTAATACTAAAACTAGACAATTTTTAATGTTTTGAGTCAAACAAACAGATATATGACGAAAAACAGCTCTACGTCCCTATCTATTTGGCTTTTTGAAATACTGAAAACTTCAAATTCCTAATTTCAATAAACTTTAAAAGCGTTTTTCTCAAAACAGCAAATATCTTGAAGTCTAGTTTTAGTTTCGGCCCAACCCGACCTAATTTTTGCCGCTAAATCCGAACACGAGGTCAAAGCTGCTCATATACTTGCAGTATTTTGAGATATTCTTGCTTGAAGTTGCAAAAAGCGCTATTTCCAGGCTTAGGTGCACTTCTAGAAAATGTTGCACCTTAAAAAATTTTTATTTTTTTTTCCATTTTTTTGTGTTTTCTACGTGTTTCATGACTTTTAAAGCCATTTTAGTGGAAAAAAATTTTTTTCACCCAAGGGTCTCCCATTGGAACCAAAAATTTTAAAATTATATGTATCATTTGTGTCCACATCCTGTATTTCCAGTATTTAATTAAGTATTAATAAAATTAAAATAACCCACTGTTTAAGAAAACCAGAATAATTACCGAAATAAGACTGGAATTATTTTAAACTAAGGATTTTTTAGTAAGTAGATAGCTTCCAATGGGCTTAACAAATTATCGTGCAACCGCTTGATAAATAGTTAGACGAGTGTTGCATAATTATCGCGTGCAGCAGCAGCCCTGGTTCCGAAACAGCAAGTGCCAATTGTCAAATGTTATCAAGAAAAGGAAACAGCTGATCGAGGATGAAAACAAAATGGTGGAATGAATTTAATAATAATAATAATAATAATAATAATAATAATAATAATAATAATAATAATAATAATAATAATAATAATAATAATAATAATAATAATAATAATAATAATAATAATAATAATAATAATAATAATAATAATGTAAGTTCCGGTGATGGTATTGTTCTCTAGTAACCCAACCGGCCACGAGGTAAGACGTGTTCTTCAAACATTTCAACCATCCGAGGATGAAACTGAGACTTTCAAGCAAAACCCAGTAC